>JAXGGA010014943.1:0-30611 GCA_038373865.1 Uloborus plumipes | reverse complement strand
TATTGCCATCTATACAGACAGTGTTTAGTATTCAAGCATATGCACTTAAAGAGTTAGGTTATTTTCTAATGCTACATTCTTACAATTTTTTTTTTTCCTTTTTTTCGAAAAAAAAAAAAAAAAAAAATCAGAGCAAATCAGCCTAATATTTATTTGGAAAGTAGGGGAAATCTATACATATAAAGATGACGGGCTTTCTTTGTTTGTCTGTATGTTTGTAACCGATGGCTAGAAGCCACCACAGCACCTACAGACCTGAAACTTGGCACACAATTCCAACGTATCCCCTTGATCTGCACCTCGAGTGCCGAATTCTAAATTTAGAATTAGTTATTTTTAAATAATTAATTAGTATCATTTTTGGTGTATTCCGCCTTATTGAGGGAGGAAAATTTCCCCCCACCATATAACATTATACATAGCTGGAAATAGTTTTTTTTTTCTGAAAAATTTCTTTTTAGCGCATTTCTCTAAGTAAGTTACAACAGGAGATATTAATTAATCAAATTGAGTCATTTTTCAAGGCTTAACTTTATACGCAGAACTGAAACACTAAGTCCCTTTTTCAGACAAACTGCTCTTTCGTCCCTGAAGTTACATAGTATTTTAAATTTGCGTATTAAGTTAAGCCTTGAAAATTGACTACATTTGAATAAGTAATAACTCCTGTTACTTACTTAACTTAGTGTCTTTTTGCTTTATTTGGCGAATTTTTTAAAAGCTTTGACAGGACTTTTAGTGAAATTTAAAAGGTCTTCTGAAGCACATCTTTACTAATATATAAAGCTGTAGAGTTTGTTTGTTTGTTTGTTTGTTTGAACGCGCTAATCTCAGGAACTACTGGTTCGATTTGAAAAATTCTTTTTGTGTTGAATAGTCCATTTATCCAGAAAGACTTTAGGCTATAGTTTGAAAATATTCGATAAGCGATTCGTTTTTTATTCGAATTCAAGGCAATTTTCTCATAAATCGCCGAATACTGGGGTTAAAAATTACTTGCACTTATTAATGTTATATATCGTTGGAAGCAGAAAAATTTTGTCCGTCCTATGCAGTTTGTTCCGATTCTCTAACTTAAACACAGCACGAGTTATTCAATTTTTAAACTTGCCTTTTGCAAGGCTTCACCCGATTTCTTGCAATACTTGGTTCATTAAAACCATCAATAAAAAATAAACTAATTATTCCACAGTTTTGATTTTTACGCCATTGGATAGAGCGATACTTTTAACCCCAGAATTGATTCGACTTACAGTCGAAGAACCAAACTTTTATCTCCACTAGAAAAAAAGTTACAAGCGTTTGAACTTTGAGTTCGAAAACCTCTTTCCTGATCAAACTATTAACGTTTTATTGCGTTGCTATGGCGACATCTTTTAAATTCATTGTTGGTGTCCTTTTCTTCATTTCGTTTCTTAAAAGCATTTCATTTTACGGCGTTTCAACAAGGCAAATAATGCGATCGTCCGTGTTTCACTTGAATTCCTGCATACTTAATGGCTTATATTTTTTTTCTGGTACCATTTTGAAAATGTGTTTCAAATCAAATTGTAATTCATGTTTTTAGCAGGGATTTTTTTTGGCTGCGATCTAAATATTAAAACAACTTTTTTGTTTAGAATTTTGCAATTAATGTTACAGGAAGAGAGCGGTTTGGAAATATTTGTTTTTGTTAGGGAATTGTATTTGTTTATTAGGGAGAGTGTTAAATATGTGCTACTTGACATTGTTTTTATTCCTGAGGAAGCATGTGCAAATAATGCGATTGACTTTTTGATGCGGGAAAGTTTTTTAGCGAACCGCTTTAGCGGGCAGTAGTTTTTTGAAACCGGTTTCGCTAAAACTTTCCTCCCTCCTTTAAATGCGAGCCGCCTTGGCAGCGAGTAATTTGTTTTAAGTTTCCTTACTACTTTAAAGGCGAGTCGCCTTGGCGGCGAGTAGTTTGCTGAAACTTTCCTCGCTACTTTAAAGGCGAGCTGCCTTGGCGGTTATATATCATTATATACCGCCTTGACGGCGAGTAGTTTATTTAAATTTTCATCACTACTTTAAAGCCCGTGCAACGCCGGGCCCCACAGCTAGTTTGAAATAAAAAATATAATAATTTTACTTCAGAGGGTTGGAATGAATTTAAATTTATTCAGTTGACTTCCTTTACATTTATTGCACGGGCGTCGCAGTGCGGGTGCTGCTAGTAATCTATATATATAAAGATGACGAGCTCTGTTTGTTTGTTTGTTTGTTTGTATGTATGTATGTATGTATGCTTGTAACAGATGGCCAGAAGCCACCACAGCACCTACAGACCTGAAACTTGGCACAAAAATTTGAACGTATCCTCGTGAAATGCACTTCGAGGGCCGAATTCTAAATTTCGAATTACTTATATTTAAATTAATTAATTAGTCTCATTTTTGGTGTATCTGCCATAATTGAGGAAGGAAAACCTTCCGCCACCCCATAACACTATATACCGCTGGAAAGGATTTTTTTTCTGAAATAGAAAAGTTTTAGCACATTTCTCTTTTTTACTTAGAACAGAAGATATTATTTAATCAAATTGAGTTAATTTTCAAGGCTGAACTCTATACGCAAAACTAAAACACCAGATCCATTTTCCAGACAAACTGCTCTTTCGTCTCTGAAGTTACATAGTGGTTTAAATTTGCGAATTAAGGGGTTACAGTACCTCAAAAATGACCAAAAGACCAAAAAAATTTTTATTGCTTATTTCAAAAGTAAAAGTTATTTAAAACACTCAGAAAAAAACAGCATTGTTCTAGCTAAATTATTTAAAAAGTTATGAGTGACTTTAGGGCATACATGCTATGTGTTCTAATGGAAAAGCCAAACTTTAAAGTGCTTTTTCTCGGTGATCAGTTTTTAGTGTTTCTATGTTACTAGAAATGCTAAGGAATTTTTTCTATTAAAGATATAACTTTAAAGCAATATTTTTTGCATTCAGGATAATATATTTAACAAAACTGTGCATTGAATAAGCGTTTTATAAATTACAAAAATTTTTAGAGTTTGTTAAACCTCGAAGAACAAAATTTTCTAAGATTTTTTTACATAAAAGGTCACAAAATATTTTCTAATCAAAATATAAGAAAATGAATGCACAGATTTGTTGAGGTTTTCCTTGTGATCATTTCGCAAAAAGAAATTTTGAAATTAGTGCAGAAACAAAAAAGCCTTAGGGTTTTAAAAAAACTGAAATTTTCTTACATTTTTCAAATTTTCAAAAAAAGTTTTCAAAATTTTTGATGTTTGAAAATAAATTATTGATTTTTAAACAAGTGCAGAAACAAATATTTCAAAGAATTAACTTTTTCACTTAAATTAAAGAAATTTGTTAGAAAGGTACTGTAACCCCTTAAGTTAAGCCTTAAGAAAGTGACTAAATTTGAATAATTAATATCGTCAGCACCATGCTAAAATTACGAATGTAAAAATTGAGTTTTCAGGAGAGCCAAAACACTGAATATAATTTTTTCCCACCTGACGCCTTTGGTCATTTTCAATTTTTAAACTTTTAATAGTTCTCTTACGGCTTTCATGTTGTGCGCTTAGCTTTCTACACTGATGAAGAGGCTCCATTGTAGCCTTGAAATAGCTATTGCTGTATTTTCTTCATCATTTGGGCTCTATTTATGTTTTTTTTTTTTTTTTTTTTTTTTTTAACTTCAAATCTGTCAATTCCAAAAACTTATTTTCTTACTTTTGTAACACACATAATTATAGCGGAGTATTTCAGTACGGGCCAGCCTTTTCCCAGTTAGGGCAATCCCCGACCTGGTCCGATTAGTGGTCGTTTTTGTCAATAAAGTACAAAAATATTTAATTTACATGATTTTACGAAAAATTTGTACTATGAATTCTAAATTCATATAGACATTACTATTGTTATTATTCAAATAAGCACAAGCATAAACTTTATAAACGCTGCTGCATACAATAAATCGAGATGGGATACACAAAAATTGGAAGCGAAGAGTTTCCCGAGCTAAAAAAACTGGATCTGTAACAGATAAAAGTCAATGTGAAGGAAAATAAGAGAAAAAAAAGGATCCAATACACATCATTAGGCAGTATCCGATGACGTCATTATCACTGCCACGTGATTCCACTCCATGACGTCATGCCAACTGAGTGTAGAATTCTATCGCAAAGATGTCGTCTGAACGCTCTGAAGCATGAAACCTCCATTTCCAGAAAAAGAACAGAAAAATAAATCTTTTTATATGTGAACCCCGTTCTACATATATAGAAACATTTATTTTTCTCTCTGGGTAACTTTTATAGATTGATGTTTTCAGCTCCAAAATTTTCTTCATTGTTTATTTTGGAACGGCAACGAGAATAACATTGTTCTTAAATTCAGTTGAATATTTTCACGACATTGATTTACTGCTGCTGTTAAAAGTGCAGTACCAGGGGACCGAGCCCGCTCGGTTAAAAAAAAAAAAGAGGTTTGTAAACTTGTGTTTTTTTCTAAAATGCGAAGTACTTATTTAGATATACTTGAAAAGCATTTTTAAGCCTTTGGTTGCAACTATGCTTTTAAAACAGCCGTAATTTGTTTAAAAAAAACACAACCTTATTTAATCCATGCTCACCGTAAAATCACACCCAATTTCATTTCATTTGGCGCCTAAAGCGCGGGAGGGGTTGATGAGAATGGATGCAGAGTCCATGTTCTCCAGTACGCATTTGGTTTTGACTTTCACTTGACTTCACACTCCAAGGTTCCCCCCGTACATACCACAACTCGTAGTTTAACCGGAATGGGGCCTTGAAGAGCGCTCTGTTCATTTTTGAACCAGGCCCAAGGGTCGAGCAAACCCTTGGCCCAGCATCCCCCAGAGGTATTGTTTCACTTGGAGGATTTTATAACCACGAACATTTTTAACGTCCCCCAGCCAAAATTAATGAAGACGGTGGATCTTTGATCGGCTGGGCTTCCTCTATATGATCGGACCGGGACCCTCTGGTTACGAGTCCGACGATTTACCGATCGGACTAACGCGGCCCACACCCAATTCTAACTTTCTTTTGATCGATCTCTTTTAAATTTCAAAAACAATAAAATTCTAACGTGTTGCCAAAACTCGTTTGCCAAATACCATAAAAAATTAAATTTACGCTGATGTGATTAAATATGAAATCCATTGTTCTAATAAAACGTGGTTGCTATGAAACAGTAACAATAAGAGTAATCATAAAGAAAATGGCGAAAGAAAGCTCGTCAAACTTCTAATGAAGGCACAAAAAACGGGGTTTTTTGTGAAAACTTGCGTTTTTACAAAAAAAAAAAGTCGATGTAGATGAACTCAAAAACCAAAACTTTATCTTAATACAAAATTTTATCAAAATCGTTAGAGCCGTTTTCGAGATCCGAAATATATATATACAAGAATTGCTCGTCTAAAGATATTAGATAGATGTACTTTTGTTTTGAAACTTATTATTTTAAGAAAATTGAGTTTCGTATTTATTGATTTTTTACCTGAAATATGTTACTAAACACTCTTGAGGAGGAAAAAAAGTGTTTGAAAACTAACTGTAACACTTTTATACTCAAGTTTTAAAAGTTCAAGATTGTTTTACTTGAAAAGTAAAACAATTCGATTTTTATATCGTGTAAGTTACCATAAAATTGAAGAAATGTCGCTGGACAATCACCACTGCTTTTATCCCATGGCTTTTGAATAAATTATGAAACAGCCTGTATAAGACACTATCTAGTGAAGCCTTGCTTTAACATTTCAAAAAACAATAACAATTTAACGTTGCCAAATACCATAAAATTTAAACTCGCGCTGATGTGATTAACTATGAAATTCATTGCTAAATTAAAACGTGATGGTTGCTATGAAACGGTAACAATTGATAATAATCATAAAGAAAATGGCGATAAAGAAAGCGTCTCAAACTTACTTAATGAAGGCACAAAAAACGGTGTTTTTTGTGAAAACTGGCGTTTTTACAGAAAAAACGCCGACGTAGATGAACTCAGAAACCAAAACTCCATCTAAATACCAAGTTTTATCGAAATCGTTAGAGCCGTTTTCGAGATCCGAAATATATATATATATATATACAAGAATTGCTCGTTTAAAGATATTAGATAAATGGGGGGGGGGGGGGGGGAGCACTTACCCCTTCCTAGGGGGTAAGTGAGTTCTCCACGTCATTTTTTAAAGAATACGATAGTTAAAAATATTTAAAGCATTTTTTTAGGAAATAATGCTGAACTTGTGTTTATTAATAATGTCTAAGACAAAATAAGTCAACAAGTTTAAACTGTTTTGCTTTAAAACTGTTGTATAAGGCTTTAACAAGAAGTTCTGTCAAGGACTAAACGAGCCTACTTTCCCGTATATCGACATCGGCATTCTAGCATTTGATCATCATTTTCTTGATTATCTGAGACTGAAAATTATGTCAAACATACCTTTTCATCACTTAGGGCCATGCTCCACATCGACGTAAAG
This sequence comes from Uloborus plumipes, assembly GCA_038373865.1. Lineage (NCBI taxonomy): Eukaryota > Metazoa > Arthropoda > Arachnida > Araneae > Uloboridae > Uloborus > Uloborus plumipes. The sequence goes on along the minus strand of JAXGGA010014943.1, from coordinate 24,114 downwards.
CAGAAAAATTAGGCAGAAGCGTAAAATTTATTCAATGGTGTTCCTATGGCAAGTACCCGGATTTTCGGTTTCTGCCTTCAGTTTCGGTCGCGTTTTACGCTGATGTGGAGCATGGCCCTTAAAGCTGATTTCTAAAAGCAAAATATACCCCTCTCATCAGATGAAATAGACACGTAAAAAGTAAATAAACGAATAAATAAAGTTTTGTCGCACCTTTTAAAGAATGTAACTGTCACAGCTCTTCCGTAGAAAAAATCCTCAATCGTTTTCAAAAAAAGAATAAACAAATAAATAAAAGTACAAAGAGAGTACAAGTGAAAAAACACATTTTATTAAAGAAAGAGAAAAAAAAAAGAAAAAAAAAAAGAAAACAAACTCGTTCGTTCTGTACCTCAGAACCAGACTAACCTAAGTCCATTTTCGTCATTTTTCGGTAGAGGGGAAAAACGATTGTCGAATACATCGTTTTTCCCCTCTACTGAAAAACGACGAAAATGGACTTACGTTAGTCTGGTTCTGAGGTACAAAACGATTGTCGAATACATCGTTTTTAGCCTACTTTCCCGTTAAAAATAAAAGAAAGACGAAAAAAGTATTAAAATTGGCTTAATGCATCTAAAAAATATCGCCAAGTCCAAAAAATATCGCCAAGTTAAAAAAATAAAAAGGTAAAATGAATATCGAAAAATTAAAAATTTGAAAGTAGGGCATTGAGATGGGGAATTTGTGTGTCGGTCTGTCGATCTGTCGGTCTGTCGGTCGGTCTGTCTGTCTGTCCCCCCCTAATAACTTTTGAATGAATATTCCGATTTGGACAAACTTTTTTTTGTTGGAAAGATCTCGGCGAGTACAGCTCATTCCCATATTTGATTTTTCGATTTGAACAATTTTTGGTTCAACTTTGAGCCGTTCAAACAACCTGTCCCGCGATGCTAACTTTTTAGTTAACAGTCCGATTTGAACAAACTTTTTTTTGTTCGAAAGATCTTTTCAAGGATACTTCATTCCTGTATCTACATTTTCGATTTGAACAATTTTTCGTTCAACATTGAACCGTTCAAGCAACCTTTCCCCCCTAATAACTTTTGAATGAACATTCCGATTTGAACAAACTTTTTTTGTTGGATAGATCTCGGCGATTACAACTCATTCCCATATTTGATTTTTCGATTTGAACAATTTTGGTTCAACATTGAACCGTTCAAGCAACCTTTCCCCCCCTAATAACTTTTGAATGAACATTCCGATTTGAACAAACTTTTTTTTGTTGGAAAGATTTCGGCGAGTACAACTCATTCCCATATTTGATTTTTCGATTTGAACAATTTTTGGTTCAACTTTGAACCGTTCAAACAACCTGTCCCGCGATGCTAACTTTTGAGTGAACAGTCCGATTTCAACAAACTTTTTTTTGTTCGAAAGATCTTATCAAGGATACTTCATTCCCGTATTTACATTTCCGATTTGAACAATTTTTCGTTCAACATTGAACCGCTCAAGCAAGCTGTCACCCCTAATAATTTTTGAGTGAACAGTCCGATTTAAATAAACTTTTTTTTTTGTTCGAAGGATCTCAGCAAGGATACTTCACTACAGTATTTAAATTTTGAATTTGAACATTTTTTCGTTCAACATTGAACCGTTCAAGCAACCTTTCCCCACCTAATAACTTCTGAGTGAACCATCCGAATGGAATAAACTTTTTTTTGTTTGAAAGATCTCGGAGAGGTTCATTCCCTTATTTCGCTTTTTGGTTTGAACCATTTTTCGTTCAATATTGAACCGTTCAGAAAAAAATTTAACATTAGCGCCTACGGGGAATTTAAGTTGAATGTTGATCCTGGAACTTAAAGTCGGATTTCTTGATAAATAATTTTTGTAAAGTACTTTTCTGAATAATCTTCTGTGAGGACTCTGATTCCGACTCCGACTCCGCAAACATGGCGGAAATGCAGGCTCAGAAAAAAAATAACTGACTGTGCAGACGATTTTTTGTTTATTTATTCATTTGTTTTATTTTATTTATTATTATTATTATTATTATTTTATTTTTTTTGGCAGACGATTTTTTTTTTGTAACAAAAATTTTTCATTCACGAGAACATTTTATTCTTTATTTAAATTTAACAACTGGCAACAGATTAAAAGTGAAATTCGAGACATTTTATTGACGGACGAGTTTTTTTTTCTTTCTTTGATAAAATGTGTTTTGATGCTCTTTGTCCTTTATTTATTTATTTATTTTTTTATTATTATTTTTATTATTATTATTATTATTTTTTTTTTTTTTTTTGAAAACGATGGAGGATTTTTTCTACGGAGGAACTGTAACAGTTACACTCTTTAAAAGGTGCGACAAAACTTTATTTATTCGTTAATTACTTTTTACGTGTCTATTTCATCTGATGAGAGGGGTATATTTTGCTTTTCGAAGTCAGCTCTAAGTGCTAAAAAGGTATGTTTGACATAATTTTAAGTCTTAGATAATCAAGAGAATAATGATCAGATGCGAGAATGCCGATGTCGATGCACGGGAAAGTAGGCTCGTTTAGTTCTTGACAGAACTTCTTGTTACTTTATTCATTCATCATTCTATTGCTGCATTTTTATTTATCGGCTGCTAAGCTTTTCTTGTGTTAGTTCTCGTTTGTTAGCTTTTATAACTAAACATTAGCAAGGAGCAAATTTGTTCCATTGTTTTTAAGATACGGATTCGAAAAATAAATGAATATTAAAAAATATATAATGTCGGAAGTCTGTAAAATTCCCAACCTTTCCTTCAGAATTTATTTGGGATAAAGTATCATTACTTTCATTGAATAATGATTTTCAAGTATCTCTTGCCCTCAGGAGCACCGCAAAGTTAAAGTTTTGGGAGGGGAAAAGTCCCAATTCACCGAATGACTTCACAATTTCAGAATGACAAAATACAAGCAGGCACGCTTACATACATCCAAACAGAAGCGACTAGGCATCATTAAAAAAAGCACTGTTGCAATATTGTCTCTAAACTTACCAAATCGCTCGACAAAACTTGAATAAAGGTAATTTTCGGTCGTCACAATGACCTCCCGTGACCTCCCATTAGGGAATTCCTACTTTCGCTCAGTTTAGCTACAAAGGAAAACGGTTTTTGCGTCTTGATGCAAGTTTTGTACAGCGATTCATATTATGTTCATCCTGCAGACCTGCAGATACTGCCGTTTACCTGCCCAATATAACAAAAAACGCGGTTACTGCTAATTACCATTGATTAAAAAATAGTTTTGTTTTTTTGGCAGCAGCCAAACAAATTTGTTTGTACCATAAAACTAATGTAACATAGATTTCAAAAATGCAAACAAATTAAAATCGAAAATTTTGCAGTTACTGCCTCCTCCCCCACGGCAGTAATATTGTTTAGCCTTAATATTAATAATATTATTAAATATATTACTTTTATATTTGTGAAGAACGTGAAATTTATCTTTTATTCAGAGTTACATACATACAAACAAACAAACCCACATGTGAATCTAATAAAAGCTTATTGAAAAAAATGTTGCAGGTACCTTATTTTTATTTCTTTGTACTAATTGAAGAATCATTGTAGTCACGATTAATTTCACGCTCAAGTGTGTACGAAAATTTCCATTTTAATCAACTTTGAATCACTTACGATCATCATCATCATCATTATTATTATTATTATTATTATTATTATTATTATTATTATTATTATTATTATTATTATTATTATTATTATTATTATTATTATTATTATTATTATCATTATTATTATTATGTGTAATTCCACTCAGTGGCGTAGCTAGGGGTTGGCAGGAGTGGCCCTTGCCACGGGCGCAAAAGCCAGGGGGGCGGCATTTTGACCGATTATTATTTTTTTTTTTTTGGTCAAGACCAAACAGACTAAAACATGAAAATTTGATAGACCCCCTGAGCAGCGCAAACTGCGCCCCCAAGCTACAACACAAACCGTGTAAAATGTGCAACTTTGCTTTGGTAGATTTCGGCTGGATACACTGATGTTAGCTTAAATCTAGCTGGCAGGATAGAATTTAGTTATATGGGGTCTGGAGTCTGTATAATAGGCTGATCTGAAATCGGCCGGTCTTATCCACTTCAAAGAGATAGAAACAAACCTTTTCTCTCCGCTTCTTTCCAGCCATTTTTTGTTTTCACTATATCCCTTCAACTTATCAATTACATACTATCTTCGGAAATAACGTTCTACGATTTTAAAAATCCGCAAGCTTTTGTTGAACACATTTCGGATACAGATTTTTGGAATGCGATTTTATGATGCAGAAAATAATTCCTCTGTTGGTCACAATTTTTCTGTGGCGAACACTAGCGAGAGAATAATATGTATTTCTCAAAATCGGGAGGGGGGAGTTTCTAAAAAAACGACTGTTGCAAATTTCGCGATTTTAGAAATTTGTACCAAGAGCCTACATTAATTGTAGATTCCAAAAATGAGTAAAACAAGTATGACCGATTTTGAACGAGTAACGTTTTCAAACACTGTGCTTCGATGGCTCAGAATAGAAGGTTAGATACTACGTTAAAAATATAAATTGATAAATAAATCTTTTTTTTTAGTAAGTTTCGATTTCGTATTTTGGAAATTTTCCAATTTTATAAGTACTTTAATGAAGTGCTCTCACTTCTAAACTAGCACACGTTGTTCTTTATACTCATTACAGTTTTAGTATAATTGGGAGGGATTGAGCTTGATTTGTAATTACACCAGTGCAATATGTTTTGAGCTCTTTCTATTGTGAAAATAAATAAAAATAGCTATTGTTTCTCTGTATTACTGAACTAGGAAACGCCAAGGGAAGATGCGTACTCTCTTCGCTACTTCAGGGGAGAGAGATACTTTTTTTAAAACGGTACACAAATATACGCGCTAATCAGTTTTTTTTAATCAATCTCAATTCGAGTACCGTCGTTGTGCCCTTCCCTATTGTTGGCCCATGTTTGTATACACTATTTAAAATTAAAAAAATAAATATCAAGAAAACACATCTAGTATTTTCTTAAAGCCAGGTTGGGAACAATTGCCTCTCCTAACTCCCCTCATAGATAATATTAGTATTAAATTACAGTGGGTCTCTGGAACATTTTAAAACTTGGAGTGAAAAGTGTTTATTAAATGCAAGAAGTCGTATTTATTAAGTCAATTTTTGATTAATTATGCTTTTCCTAATTACAATAGCATCAATGCTTTGATTTTTATTCAAAATGCACAAATTATGTTTATTGTATACATTCTTCTAGTGTTTTGAAACAAATTCTATTTAAAATTAAAGCTGTTGTGGAAAAAAAAAATACTGTATTCAATAACGAATGGGAAGAGTTATTTGTTTTTTGAATGTATGTGAAATAATGGGGAAAGGTAGGAACGCCCCGAACTAAAATTGTCGGAAAGATAAAAATTCTCAAATTGAACAAAAACTTGTGAAAAATAAAACTTGAATTTTACCCAATAGTTCGAACAAGAGCAGACATATATCATGCACACATAAAATGAGATGAAATACTGAGCATCGTTAAGAATGCTGAAAGAAAGAAAAAAAACAAGGTTGCAATATTGTCTGAAAATTTTTCGAATAAATAAATCAAAATTTTTGGAGAAAGGAAATTTTGGGAGGTCACAATGACCTCCCATCAGAGCGACTCTTACGGGAGAGGGGCGCAATTTTTCAAGTTCGCCACGAGCTCTGGACCCCGTAGCTACGCTACTGATTCCACTACATACATAGGAATGTACGGTCATTCGTGATATTCAATTTGACAATTTTTATTTCAATTGCATTTGGCAGGCTCGCATTTCGGAAATGCGAGCCTGCCATGTGAATGTTACGGCATCATATGGTAAACAAGAACTAAACGAGTCTATTTTCCCATATGCCAAAATTGATTTTCCCCAGCACTGAAGCAATATTTTTCAGTTAGCTAAGGTTGCAAATTACTGAAACATACTTTTTTAACATTTAAAGCTGATTCTTAAGGGCAAAATACGTATGTTTCACGTGTAGTAAAAAATCTACCATGAGCTGAGCATAGACCACGGTAGTGGTCAATGCCCCTAATCTACACTCTAATCAATGTTTAATTTATGAAACCCGAATCGATCTTAACCTTGCCTTATTGTTAAAATGAAACAAAGATTACACGGATTCTCAAAAAGATACATAAAAGGGTAGCGCATTAGTTCAACGACTCCTAAATACTAAATACCTAACCGCTTTCTGGTTTTTAGCACAGACCAAAATTTCTCCCTAGGTTCACAATGCACTGCCATCTATCAGAGTTCTTCGAGACGGAGAAATTAACGATTGGTTGATTTATAAAATTAAATTTAAAAATTAGCCAATCAAAAAGTTTAATTCCAATATTGTTTGGATTTTTCACCATAAAACGGCATCATCGGATTGCCGCAAGGTGGAGCTCAGTGTTGAACAAATGTTTCCCGTAGTGAGTCAAATGTAGTAGGCATTTAGTATTTAGGAGGCGTTGATCGGTTCAAGTATTTACTCTCGAGATTTGCATCAAGAAATCGCAAAATTTATTTCAAATTTCCCAATAGTCGCAATCATAACAGTCATTTCATCGTTCATTAATCAATTGACTGTTCGAAATTAATTTTACAACTGCGACCTTTACAATGAAGTCTAAAAATATTCCAAAAAGTAACTTACCCGTTCAAGCCGCGTACGATATTCTTGCGAAAACTTTCTCTGGACGGATCAAACCTGAAACTGCTGTGTATTTGTCGGCGGTGTTGGATTATTTTGTAGCAGAGCTCTTAGAGCAAGCAGGAAATGTTGCGAGGAGCCGAAGATCGAAAGAAATCACAGAGGAGGATATTAAAACTGCTCTGGACAATGACCCAGCTCTGCAGAACGTTATCAACAGCATCAGGGATTAAATCTGATGAACAGTACTTCAGAAATGAATAAACTGAGCTGTCTACAGTGAATATATCTCTATAGAAAAAATTGTACGTGCTGAAGGATTTGAGTAAAACATTGTGATTGAAAATTGTGAGGTACTTTATTTGATTTATAATTTAGTTTCATGAAAAAATTTTCGGTACTTTGGTATAACTTTGATATACCCCCCCCCCCAAAAATTACGCGCCAAATCTGGCACTCCTTTTCGGACTTTTTAGGGTTGCTGTTTCTTATTTTGGTGTTGCCAATTTAGGTTTTTTCCAGCTTTTAGGTTTTTGCTGTTGCCAAATTTAGTATTTTCTTGAGTTTTGTACTATTTTTTGAGTTTTTTTTAAAAGTTATGTAGCAACAAATTTTTTGTGGCAACAACAAAAACAGGTATTTTTTTTGACGACAGTAAAAAGTCGCCAAATTTCCGATTTGGGGCATATATCAAAGTAGTTCCGGTACTTTATTTGATTTATAATTTTTTTTTGGATGAATCCTAGTTTAAGGTCCAGCGATAAATTATTAAATCTGGCAACCATTAGATTTATGGTTTCTAATTTAGATTATGGTTTTCTGGCAACCATTTATTAATTCTGCCCACAGTCTGAAAAAAATCGCCAAACCCGGACCCTAAAGTAGGAAGTTACCTTAGTTTCATGACAAAATTTTCGGTAGGGAACATTTCGATAATTGGGAACCTGGAGCGGTCATCGATTTTTTGGCGATAATAACATTATTTCGGCAACCCTTTAGTCTATTTTGATTTATAGTAGCCCTAAGCGCTTTCATATTTCCCTTTTCTTTTTTCCCGCGCTCGAGCACTGGTGTCAATGATTTGAGGCCAATGGAAAAAAATCGCCTGATTTCCAATAATCGAAACTGTCCCCAACAATGGAAAATTGCTTAAAGAGCGTGACGATATCTACAAGTATATGGCAAATAAACAGTGGTGTCACCAGTAAAAAAAAAAAATTCAGAGTAGGATTGATTAAATTTTGGAGAGTGTTACGGTTTGTTTTAGTCTTTTTTTAAGGTCAGAAAAGGGGGAATTAGCGCAACGCGGGACATTTGGCACGTTTTCAATTTTTTTTTTCGGCAAAATATGCAAAACCAAACGCTTATCTACTTGCCAAGACGCAGGTGACTTGCAACCTTGATGACGAACATTCATTTATCTTAATAAATTTTGATAATTTAAATTATAGTTTACAAAAACAAAAAAATGCGCTTTTAGAGTGAATCAAACTATGCTTAAACTTCGCTTAACTCGAAATCTGAAGTCGTTCTGAGAAATTTTTAAAATATAAAAGTCAAGTTCTTGACAAATATGAAAGTAATATACTTTATACTATCACTAGCGGTACCCGCACGGCTTTGCCCGTGGTATAAAATTAAAAGTTCATTTGTAAAAAAATGATATAGCAGAAAAAAATACTCTATTTTAGATATATAATTCAACTATAATTCCTTCAAAGTATGATATAAAAATTTGGTATGGACCCTACACTACTTCCTTTTACGTGTAAATTTCTTAGTAGATGCCTTAAGTGCTAAAATAGTGTTGAAGTGAGTAAGATAACAATTCAAACATTTGCATCCCTAGTTTGTCACGAAACAATGCAAAAAAATGTTTTACAATGATTAATCTCCTAAATATCGCCGATTTTAACATCATTCAGTAGATTTTTCGCAAAATATCGCCAATAGCGCCAAATTGAACCCAAAAAAATTTTTTTTTCGCTAAATTTATTGCCAACTTGGCGATATGTCGCCAAATTGGCGTCAAACACTTGGTGACCAAAAGCTTGGCGAGATATCGCCAAGTGGTCGCGCCAATTCATATCACTTTGGTCTGCATTGAAAGCCCTGATTACCCCATAAAAGGGGTAAATCACCCCCTTGGGGACATTCGAATGCAACCCCAAAGATAGGTGCACAAAAATAAGCCAAAAGAAAAAATAAGAAAAATTTTGTTGCTCACAGAAACCAACAGAAATCTTACCAAAGTTTAAAAGAAGAAGAAAGTTTTCTTTCCTAACTTCAAAAACAAAATAATACATTTTCCGAAATGACATACTTTAGAAAGAACGTTGCAATATCGCAATAAGATAGAAGTAAATATACTGAAATAGAATTGAATGCCAAATTGTAAAAAAGTCGCCAAAAAAATAATTTTTAATATTGTCTTTCATTATTTATTAAATGCAATTATTGCTGCAAATTACAGTCCAACAATAAATAATCACATTGCAAAAGTATATTTGGAGCAATTTTTTCTTTTAAACTCAACTGATCCTAAAAATTTTAAGTATTAGTCATAGAAATTTCGTGCATTATTCTTTACAATGATAATAAAAACAATAAACATCGACAAAGATCAACCAGCAAACGATAAATTAAAAGCTAAATTCGTTCACTCAAGCCATTTGCTGCAATTTATATTGAAATAAATTAATAATGAAGTAAAATATGTTTTGCAGACGATAAATTTAGAATGGTATCCTGTATTTTAAGGAAAGGACTCGATTTCTCATTTGATTGACAGGTGCCATCTTATCACGGTTTTTAATATTTCATTTGACTAATTTTAATAAGGCTTGGAGTTTGGATTGTTACAAAAACAAATACATTTTTAAAATTATTAAGGGAAAAAGAACGAAATAAAAACGTAACAATGGTAACAACATGAAAAGTTGATTTCCGTTGATAAAATAATTCATTTCATCTCTATTTTCAAACAAATTTTATTCGCAAGCAAAGCCATTTTAGAATCGTTTGGCTTGCTTTACTGAAGGTAAGCCTTGAATTTCGGGATTCTAAAAACAATTGTTACAGCTCTCCTGATGATCGTAGAAACTTCGAAAAAACGTCATTTTGTGCAGAAAATTTCAAGCTTTCGAATGACATAAGACTTGAAAATGTGTATAAAATATTTCTTCCCTATTTTATCGAATTTCCGCTAAGAATTCGAATAGAAAAAGAACGAAATGGAATTTTCGAAAAATCGCTTCGAGGTGCAAAACTACATGCTACAAACTAATTTTGTACCAAGTGGCATGAAAATCGACCGAACGGTTTTGGCGCTACGCGCGTAACAGACAGACAGAAGGAAAGACAGAAGGAAAGACAGAGAGACAAACTTTCAGCTTTATTATTAGTAGAGATTAATAATGAGGGTTAAATATTGTATATTTCATGAATCTCTAACTGATTTTCAAAACTATTAAATATCCGCTAAGTTTATATGCACTTATAATACATCAACATGTAATATAGTTTAGCCTTTAGTATTAACAATAGTACTCAATATATTACTTTTATATTTGTAAAAAACGTGAATTTTATCTTTCATTCAGAGTTACACACAAACATACAAACAAACCAACAAAAAAACCCACATGCGAAACTAATAAAAGCGTACTAGAAACAGTGAGAGCTTGGTTCCATATCAGCAGAAAACCGACCGAAACCGAAGGCAGAAACCGAAAATCAGGGTACTTTCCATTTCCTTTAAATTCAAAGTACCCGAATTTTTTGTTTCGATCGGTTTTCTGTTGATGTGGAGCCAGGTACTGAGCTAGCTTTATTTTCAGCGTCATGGTAATTGCTTTCCATAGGAAGATTTATTTCGGTAAAGCAAAAGCAAAAAACAAACGTAATTGCTTAAAAACACACATACACATACACATCCTAAAAAGGTATAACTTTGATATACCCCCCCAAAAATTACTCGCCAAATCTGGAACTCCCTACGGACTCTTTAGGGTTGCTGTTTCCTATTTTGGTGTTGCCAATTTAGGTTTTTACAGCTAATTTAGGTTTTTGCTGTTGCCAAATTTAGTATTTTCTTGCATTTGTACCATTTTTTGAGTTTATTTTTTGAAGTTTTGTGGCAATAATTTTTGTGGCAACAGGGTTTTTGCTTGACGAGAAAAAAAAGTCGCCAAATTTCCGATTTGGGGTTTATATCAAAGTAGTTCCCCTAAAAACAACAACTAGCAACCGTTCCTTGGCATAATTTTTGCATCTTAAGTGTAAACAAGGCTTCACTAGATAGCGTTTTATACAGGCTGCTTCATTTGATCAAAATCATTGGGATAAAAACGGATACATGTCGCCTAGCGACATCTATCGAATTTTGTGGTAACTAACATTATATACAAATCAGATAATAAAAGACAAAATTAAAATTTAATTTGTTGGCGACAATTTTACAATTTGGCATTCAATTCTATTTTATTATATTTTAACGTCATTTAATAGCTTGTTCGATTTACTGGTTTATTCTGCATTTTAACGGCTTGTTTTAATTAGTTAGCGAATTATTTTTCATTTTAATTGATTCTAATTATAATTAAACTATGAAACGACACTGGCACCGCAGAGCGATAAATGGCGATTTTGGAACGATAGTTCCATCAAAACTTTTGATGAGTTTAGATTGTCAAATTAATTTATTTGGCGATTTTTTTACATTTTAATGGACATTTTGGAATGACTATGGCACTAATATTTTGAAAAGCACATCAAGAATTTGTTCTCCGTAAAGCTTTTGAGAATATTTCAATAACCGAGATCTTTGGTAGTATGTACGTTTCAGTTATAGGTACGTTTTTTAACTTGGCGATGTATTTTCTTACCACCTAAGCGAAGATTAAAATTTTAAGCTTGCATCGTCTTCATGGTTGCTTCTTTTCTCTTATTTTGCACTTTAATTTAAATTTTAATGATAATAATGGCTCGATATATTTATTAAACTTATTATGTTATAGTGCAGCAGATATATGACAAAAAAAAGTGGAATTGTGCCTTTAATGATAGAAGCATATAACTTGGTGTGCATATACTACGTATAATTACGAGTCATTTTGGATGCGCGGCCATCTGAGATTTCGAATATTTCAGTAATGGCGGACGTTCGAAATGGTGGCCTCTGAATATATTTTATGTGCTTCTTTGTTCCGATATTCACAAGGTTAATAGCGTACGTTGCGAAAAAATCATAGAATTTAATATCCTTTTCTAATAAAGTTCTATTGCATTGTGTGTTTTAAGTGGATTTTAACTTTTACCGCTAGGGGGCGCTTTATAATTCTTTTTTAATCGTCCAAAATGCGCAATAGATATGTGACCAAAATTGATGGAATTTTGTCTTCAATAGTAGACGCTTACAAATTTAGATAAAGATAATAAATTTTAACTCATGTTTGTGAAAATTACAACACCATTAAGGAATCGTCATAATTGAATGAAATTTAACACACAGCTGAGTGATAGTGGTACAAAAAAATGATTAAACTTAGAAAGAGCCAACAAATAATTAAAAAATATTGAAATTAGTATTTTGTGTAGCCAGCACGCGCTGCAATAAGTGCTGCTACGCGACGTGGCATGGAGTCAAACAAATTTTTAATGTCTGCCTGATCAATAGCATTCCATATTGTTTGTATGCGTACCCAAAGTTCGTCTGTAGAAGCAACAGGACGAGGATCACGAATGAACCACCGACCAACGAAATCCCACACATGTTCAATCGGCGATATATCTGGGGAATACGCTGGGCAGGGAAGAAGTTGTACTTTGCTGCGATGCAGGAAGGATTGAACTGTCCTAGCGACATAAGGGCGGGCATTATCCTGCTGAAGTACAGCGCCAGGCAAGCCTTGAAGGAAGTTTGGGGCAGTAGAACTTCCCTGATGTCCCGGTTGCTGTTCAGGCTACCCACAATTCGTAGCAATTGAGATCGTCCGTGATATGATATTGCACCCCAGACCATGACTCCAGGTGTTCGTCCACTGTGACGTTCGATAATGCACTCTGGAAGGTGGCGTTCACCGGCATAGCGTCGAACACGAATGCGGCTATCATGGTGCCACAAATTAAAGCGGGATTCGCCAGAAAACACGACATACTGCCAATAAGCACGATAGTCCTTATGCTGATTAGCCCATTGTAGCCACAGGTGGCGATAGTTTAGCGTGAGCGGGATCTTGTATTATAAAGGAGTCCTTGTGCGCAGTCCACGCTGCATCAGACATCTACGAATTGATGAAGCACACGTTGAAACACTTGTAGCTGTTGACCACTGTGCTGCCAGTTGTCTGGAAGAAGTTGTACGGTCCGTCAGTACCATGCGGATCAGGTGTCTATCATCGCGCGCTGACGTCACTTTTCAGGGTCCACTCCCGGATTTCCGAGCTGTTCAACACTCGTCCGTCCACTTCTTCCAAACACGCATCACTGTGCTGCTGTTACGCTGCACACGAGCGGCTACTTCAAGATAAGACAATCCAGCTTCACGAAGGCCGATGATCCTCCCCCGTTTAAACTCCGTAAGTTGTTGAAATCTCGCTCTTTTTCGTCGAAGAGGCATAAGCAACGTCTCATCTAACGTTTATCACAAGCAGATAACCACCTATAACCATACACACCTTGCTGCAGCCGTCTATTTATTCGGATAAATCTGGCGTTCAGAGGACGCTGCTCAGCGTACGCATGCGCTACGTGTCTAAAATTCTAATCATTTGCATATCATTCCCTACTTTGAATTGCTGAGAATTTCAGCTCATTCGCATAAGTCCTTCATGGTGTTGAAATTTTCACAAACATGAGTTTATATTTACGAGGAGCACACTCTTTATGCATGAAACAACAAAAACTCTGTATAGTTTTAACAGTTGTCATTTAACATGATTTAAAAAGGTTTAAAGGAACTCCAAAGATATTCAAGGAAAGCTTTGGATTTCAATATCCTCTCTCTCTCTTTTGGATATCAGTTCTCTGGTTGTGAACCGGAGCCTCCCCCCTCACTCAAAACCTTTACCCTTTCTTCCACCCTCTTCAAAATGTTAAATTCAATAAATGTTTACTTCATTGCTTATACAATGCAGGTTATTGAAAATATAAAGACATTTGCATATATGATAAAACAAGGAAATCAACTAAAAATGGTTAAATTTGGAGAATTTGTGAAACTTTGAGAAGCTGTATCTCAAAAACTATTACAGCTAACAAGTCCATTTTGGTATCAACTTGTAGCAAATTTAATGTAGTTTAAATATGTAATGTATGATGTTTGTCAAAAACGTGCTCTTCCATGGTCAAAAGGGGGAAATTTCGAAAAAGTACGAAAATTTAGCAGTTTGACGGCTGCCATTAGTCCAATAAACGAAATGTCAGATGGCCGCGTATCCAGAATTAAATCATTTTATGTGTAGTATACGTGTGCCAAGTTTCATGTTTCTATCATTAAAGGCACAATTCGGTCACATATCTGCTGTACTATTACATGCTAATGGAGCTTTTAAAGTTGATTTGGCGAGTTTTTTAACAAGAATTCTCACAATATTTCGCAACTTTTTTTTCAGTTGGTCCATTATTTTACTTTCAAGTATTAAACGTATGTATGAAATTAGAAACAAAAAAGGAAAGATTTCGGTGATTGGAAGTCTGGTTATCTTTCCCTATTGGCGTTAAATCTTTGTGGCCAATTTATGAGCGAGGGAAATACTTCCTTCGCAAACATAAACTAAAGAGCAACAAAATAAAGTAATTATCGCCAAAAATTTGGCAACCACAGCAGATTCCCAATTATTGAAATATTATCAATGTGAAATTTAACATAAAAAGAACATTACCTTTTAATGTTGTGTAAATGAAAACAAAATTTTACAGTTGGTCGTCGTAATATTGTAGTTTTGTTTATTTTTTTCGTACTTGTATTGCTCTTTAGTACCAAACGATTATATATGCTCATTTCGTTGTTACTAAAGAAATTAATATGTTTTGTTGTCAATCGTCTTTCCGTTGAACACCATCGCTTCATTACTGTACATTTCATTCTGGGGCATCAAAAGAAAATGTCTCTGCGAATAGATTCGCCATTTATCGCTCTGATGGGTCAACGCTATCAAAATGAACATCTGAGCTTTTGCGTAGCAATTAAGATCGTGTGAGCAACAATAATGAAACAAAATAGTAAATAGAAGAATATTATTTCATTGCTATATTTTTATTTATCGGCTGCGAAGAAAAGCGTATATTTTATTAAAGCAGAGATGTCAAAATTGAACGCCATTGCTATACGTTGCTAATTCGAAGAAAGTAAACAATGAATGAATGTCGTATGACTGAATCATGAGTTGCGACCAACTTTACCTGAAAAGGGAATTTATTTCCCCTAAAAAGCAGTACTAATAAAGCCTTCGGCATCAATTCATCCTGTACTCCACTTCAGTAAACTATATCAATATTTTTTAACCCTTAAAGATAGGATGAACATCACTTTTTACAGCAGAAACAACGTGCTAATAAATGTAAACAAACATTTGGGTGGTCCTCATTCAGCGCTCTCTAGCTGGCAAATCTTTACCATTGATGTTTTGAGTAATGAAGCAGCCTGTATAAAACGCTATCTAGTGAAGCCTTGGTGTAAATTATGATTTTCATAATCAATCATTACGAAACCACCTTTGTAGCAGCAATCTACTTATATTAAAAACTGAGTATCTTTCTAACTATCTTTCTTTCTAACTATCTTTCTTTCTAACTATCTTTCTTTCTAACTATCTTTCTTTCTAACTATCTTTCTATGTCACGCTTCTTTCTCCTGAACGCCAATGAACTGAAAGTCGAGCCAGGTACCGATAGATAGGTAATTTTTCAAGCTTCATTAGTTTCAATTCATATAATTATACGATTTTAATTAGCGAAGATATCAATTAATAAGTGGTCAAATTTAAAGCGATTAAGCCTAATAAATGATTAAATATGAAAGCCATTGTTGCATTGCAAAACGTGGTTGCCATGAAACAGTGATAAAAATGATAATGCGAATTTTGAATGAAGGCTTAACTAAATCAAACACGAAACTCATAAGCGGGCGACTAAGGCAGGAATTCAAGTGAAACACGGACGATCGCAACTCACCAATGCAATCGCAAATTCCCAAATTTGGATTCAAGTGAAACGAATTCACTTGAATTCGACTTCCAGTAGCGATGGCAATTTGCGATCGCCTCGAAGCGATTGCAATGGTGTTTCACTTGAATTCCTGCCTTACATAGTATTTTTATCGCTAGCTACTTGTAATATTTTGAAACATTCATTTGTTGAAGAGCCATCTACTTATATTAAAAACTGAGTATCAATGTCTGCTTTTTCTCCTTTGAGCGAGCTGAACTTACTGAAACTTTCCTCACCATCTTGAAGAGGCGAAGCATCTCAATAATTCGAATGATTTTTTTATATAGGAAAAAAGTAAAGGCGTGAAGCGCCTGTAAGCGAGCCGCCTTGGCGGGGAGTAGTTTCTTTAAATTTTTTTCTCACTACTTTCAGGGCACGAAGTGCCCGTGCAACGCCGGGCCACGTGCGTGGTATGTCTTGAAATCGAATGAACATTAAATTATATCAAATAATATAACTTCAGAATGAGGTAAAAGTTAGAGAGGGGGGACGTTATGCATCAACATGCCGCAGGAAGCTAATCTAGCTGCCCTGGCAGCTAGTCTACTTATATTAAAAACTGAGTATCTTTCTAACTATCTTTCTAACTATCTTTCTTTCTAACTATCTTTCTTTCTAACTATCTTTCTTTCTATCTATCTTTCTATGTCACGCTTCTTTCTCCTGAACGCCAATGAACTGAAAGTCGAACCAGGTACCGATAGATAGGTAATTTTTCAAGCTTCATTAGTTTCAATCTATATAATTATACGATTTTAATTAGCGAAGATATCAATTAATAAGTAGTCAAGTTTAAAGCGATTAAGCCTAATAAATGATTAAATATGAAATCAATTCTTGCATTGCAAAACGTGGTTGCCATGCCATGAAACAGTAATAAAAATGAAAATGAGAATTTTGAATGAAGGCCAAACTAAATCAAACACGAAACTCATAAGCGGGCGACTTACTTAGGCAGGAATTCAAGTGAAACACGGACGACCGCAACTCACCAATGCAATCGCAAATTCCCAAATTTGTGGATTCAAGTGAAACGAATTCACTTGAATTCGACTTCCAATAACGATTGCAATATGCGATCGCCTCGAAGCGATTGCAATGGTGTTTCACTTGAATTCGGCCCATAGTATTTTTATCGCTAGCTACTTGTAATATTTTGAAACATTCATTTGTTGAAGAGCCATCTACTTATATTAAAAACTGAGTATCAATGTCTGCTTTTTCTCCTTTGAGCGAGCTGAACTTACTGAAACTTTCCTCACCATCTTGAAGGCGCGAAGCATCTCAATAATTCGAATGATTTTTTTTATACAGGAAAAAAGTAAAGGCGTGAAGCGCCTGTTAGCGAGCCGCCTTGGCGGGGAGTAGTTTGACATTTTCCTCACTACTTTCAGGGCACGAAGTGCCCGTGCAACGCCGGGCCACGTTCGTGGTACGTCTTGAAATCGAATGAACATGAAATTATATCAAATAAAACTTCAGAATGAGGTAAAAGTTAGAGAGGGGGGACGTTATGCATCAACATGCCGCAGGAAGCTAATCTAGCTGCCCTGGCAGCTAGTAATACTTTAACAAATGTATTTAAAATAACAATGTCAACATTAAAAATTTTGCTCAGTCCTTAAATTCGCTAAAGGATTTTGCTGTCAAATTTCGAACTATTTTGTTTTTTGGCATGACTTCGGAAATGATTTCCTGAGCAAGCATTCTAGTTGGCTTAATAGCTCAGCTAATTTAACTGATTTTGGACTACTCGCTGCGAAACAATGCTAAAATTAAATTGCATGTGACATACTTTGCCTTCTGCTATTCTGCTTAATGGCTGACAATGAGAAAAACAAAACTAACTAGAAATGCAACTTGATTAATTATAACATACCTCAGTTTGTTATTTTTAACTTATCAACGTCGAATTGAGGGAAAATATTTAAAAAGAACATCTTGAACTCAAATTATACTTTTCGCAATGCCGAGTTAAGATAAGACCCTATTCACATTTTGATACATTTCCTCATGTCTAAAAAATTTCCGAAATGGCACTATCTATCTAATATCTTTAAACGAGCAATTCTTGTATATATATATATACTAGCTGACCCGGCCACGCGTTGCTGTGGCTAAGGTATGGGTTAAACTATAATGTTTCAATAGAAACGAAAAATTTTATTACCATTATAGAGATCAACTTTATATAAATATGAATTTGAGGTCAAAATATGAAAACAATCGAACAAAAATTTCCTAAGTTTGCTAGAAATAAAAAATCAACAAAAAATGTAGCATTTTATTACTTAGAAATATTATATTCAGGCTTGTAACAATTGAGTTAATTAAAAATTTGCTAATTGCTATTGTAACATTTTATTTTTTAATATAACATTTTATTTTTTAATAATGTAGGTATGGTAGATAATTAACCAATATTATTTGTTATTTTTTGAATTATAAGCATTTTTCATTTCAGTTTAACTCAACACTAATCGGTGCGCAATATTCTTTGTTAATCTGTCTTTTGTAAACAAAAATAGATTGGACGGTTTTCCCACACGGGAGCAAGCGACCTATAGTTGCCCATGGGAAAAGCATGGATTTTCTAAATCTAAACCGCAAATTGACATTGTTTGTCCTTGGGACTTATTAATGGACATGGCGAAGGCTAAACGAATGGGAAACTGTAGACTTTTGAATGGTATTGAAGATTCTGACGGTGTCATTGGGACACGTGGCAACAGAACTACTTCATCTTTAAACTTGCCAGTCAAAATGATTGCCTCAATAATGTTCCCGGTGATTTTTTTGATAACTAAACGCGTACCATTGCATAATCTCGGTGGATTTAAATTATGTAGAAGAACTATGGGTAAACCCATTTTTAGCCGCCGATTATGTGGTGGCATTCCGGGTATGTTTAAAGAATTTTAGTCAAGAATACAGAAAAGCTGGTAGCTAAATAGATAATTTGCAATAAAAAATATATTGCGGTCCTAAATTGAGATAAAAACTATCCTATCATTTAAGTTGGACCAAACTGAAACTGCGTGCAAAATTTGGTTAAAATCGGTTCAGTAGCTGAGGAGTCCATTGGACACAAACACAGGGACGCGTAATTTTTATATATTATAAGAAAGATTATTACTTGTTTACTGCGCTCCAGAAGCTGCCAGAACGTGTGCTTTATGTCGCTCAGCCATGGAGGTGTCAAAAAAGGCTTAGTAAAAAGGCTTAGCCAAGAACACAGAAAAGCTGGTAGCTAAATACATAATTTGCAATAAAAAATATATTGCGGTCCTAAATTGAGATAAAAACTATCCTATCATTTAAGTTGGACCAAACTGAAACTGCGTGTAAAATTTGGTTAAAATCGGCTCAGTAGCAGGGCCGGATTAAGGGTGTCGTAGGCCCTAGGCACTCCAGCAGTGTAGGCCCCAAAAAAAAAAATTTTTAACCGAAACTGACCGCTAATATTAAGTAATAATTTTGTTGTAGATATAAATCCGAAAATGTGATGGTGCGGTAAAATAACATTATTTTGTTTTGGGATTTTAATGTTTTCATTTTTCATAGAGCCATTTTCAATAGCCATAATTCCAGATTTGATTTTATCTGCAACAAAGCAACTTTGATATCTATCAAATTCCTTGCAGAATTCCAGGGAAGACTTCAGCCGCCGGCCCGGCGGCTAAAGTCTTGTCATGTCCCGGCGGTGCCGGGAAAACCTCTCGGACAGGCACATGCGTTTGACACAGTTGGCCACGTTTCCATGCCCACCACCAAACGCTTGCGCGCGATCGAGAGGGTTTCCCTGCTGCTAAGGTCTTTTGTTTTAGTAGCTCAGTTGTGTAATAAGTTAATATGTAAACACTACGATAGAGCGTGTATGCCTGTGCTTGATTTAATCACGCTCAACCCCAAGTCAACCCCTAGAGTTCGTTAGAGAAAACGACAGTTCGATGAAGGTCCAGATGAGACTCCCTCTCGCAGCGCCAAAGATTCCTTTAAGATTAATGTTTTTTTATTGTTCTGGATGTGCTTTGCGCTGAAATGACAATTAGACGCACTGCGTATACCGGCCTTGATGACACATTTAGTTTTCTTACGGATAATACACTGACAGAGGACATTATCAAGGTTAAGACTCAAGCTCTGGTAAAAATGTATCCGTCTGACTTGGAAGAAAACTTTGTTGATGAGTATTTGATTTTTTCAAATTTGTACCCCAAAACCACCTCTATAACGGATCTCATCAAATTACAAATAAAGGATAAACTTGTGTCAAGTTTCCCGAATGTTAATATTGCATTGCGCATATACCTCTCGATATTGGGTTCGAATGCAGAAGGAGAAAGATTATTCTCCAAGTTGAAGCTTATAAAAAAATTTTATGCGTTCAACTATGGTTCAAGAGAGAATTTCGTCACTGGGCCTTCTGTGTATTGAAAGTGATGTCGCTTGCGGCATTAATTTTGAAGATATAATACACGAATTCGCTGTGTCAAAATCCCGAAAAAAGGAGTTATTTTAGGATCTACTTAGTAAACCAAACGTTTTGTATTCTTATTTTTTGTGTGTTTGTATTTACATATATTATTTTGACCTTCACTATATAATATAAAAATGTTTATAAGTTTTTGGGGTATTTTTATTTCAATATATTTTTTTTCAAAGCCCTAAGACCTTTGGTCTTCGTAGGCCCTTTGGCCTTCGTAGGCCCTAGGCACGTGCCTACTGTGCCTAATTGGTAATCTGGCCCTGCTCAGTAGCTGAGGAGTCCATTGGCCACAAACACAGGGACACGTAATTTTTATATATTAAGATATTACCTGTTTACTGCGCTCCGGAAGCTGTCAGAACGTGTGCTTTATGTCGCTCAGCCATGGAGGTGTCAAAAAAGGCTTAGTAAAAAGGTTTAGCCAAGAACACAGAAAAGCTGGTAGCTAAATACATAATTTGCAATTAAAAATACATTGCGGTCCTAAATTGAGAAAAAAAACTATCCTATCATTTAAGTTGGACCAAACTGAAACTGCGTGCAAAATTTGGTTACAATCGGTTCAGTAATTGAGGAGTCCATTGGCCACAAACACAGGGACACGTAATTTTTATATATTAAGATAAGAAAGATTATAACTTGTTTACTGCGCTCCAGAAGCTGCCAGAACGTGTGCTTTATGTCGCTCAGCCATGGAGGTGTCAAAAAAGGCTTAGTAAAAAGGCTTAGCCAAGAACACAGAAAAGCTGGTAGCTAAATACATAATTTGCAATAAAAATATATTGCGGTCCTAAATTGAGATAAAAACTATCCTATCATTTAGGTTGGACCAAACTGAAACTGCGTGTAAAATTCGGTTAAAATCGGCTCAGTAGCTGAGGAGTCCATTGGCCACAAACACAGGGACACGTAATTTTTATATATTAAGATATTACCTGTTTACTGCGCTTCGGAAGCTGTCAGAACGTGTGCTTTATGTCGCTCTGCCATGGAGGTGTCAAAAAAGGCTTAGTAAAAAGGCTTAGTAAAAAGGTTTAGCCAAGAACACAGAAAAGCTGGTAGCTAAATACATAATTTGCAATTAAAAATACATTGCGGTCCTAAATTGAGATAAAAACTATCCTATCATTTAAGTTGGACCAAACTGAAATTGCGTGCAAAATTTGGTTACAATCGGTTCAGTAATTGAGGAGTCCATTGGCCACAAACACAGGGACACGTAATTTTTATATATTAAGATAAGAAAGATTATTACTTGTTTACTGCGCTCCAGAAGCTGCCAGAACGTGTGCTTTATGTCGCTCAGCCATGGAGGTGTCAAAAAAGGCTTAGTAAAAAGGCTTAGCCAAGAACACAGAAAAGCTGGTAGATAAATACATAATTTGCAATAAAAAATATATTGCGATCCTAAATTGAGATAAAAACTATCCTATCATTTAAGTTGGACCAAACTGAAACTGCGTGTAAAATTTGGTTAAAATCGGCTCAGTAGCTGAGGAGTCCATTGGCCACAAACACAGGGACACGTAATTTTTATATATTAAGATATTACCTGTTTACTGCGCTCCGGAAGCTGTCAGAACGTGTGCTTTATGTCGCTCAGCCATGGAGGTGTCAAAAAAGGCTTAGTAAAAAGGTTTAGCCGAGAACACAGAAAAGCTGGTAGCTAAATACATAATTTGCAATTAAAAATACATTGCGGTCCTAAATTGAGAAAAAAAACTATCCTATCATTTAAGTTGGACCAAACTGAAACTGCGTGCAAAATTTGGTTACAATCGGTTCAGTAATTGAGGAGTCCATTGGCCACAAACACAGGGACACGTAATTTTTATATATTAAGATAAGAAAGATTATTACTTGTTTACTGCGCTCCAGAAGCTGCCAGAACGTGTGCTTTATGTCGCTCAGCCATGGAGGTGTCAAAAAAGGCTTAGTAAAAAGGCTTAGCCAAGAACACAGAAAAGCTGGTAGCTAAATACATAATTTGCAATAAAAAATATATTGCGGTCCTAAATTGAGATAAAAACTATCCTATCATTTAAGTTGGACCAAACTGAAACTGCGTGTAAAATTTGGTTAAAATCGGCTCAGTAGCTGAGGAGTCCATTGGCCACAAACACAAGACACGTAATTTTTATATATTAAGATATTACCTGTTTACTGCGCTCCGGAAGCTGTCAGAACGTGTGCTTTATGTCGCTCAGCCATGGAGGTGTCAAAAAAGGCTTAGTAAAAAGGTTTAGCCAAGAACACAGAAAAGCTGGTAGCTAAATACATAATTTGCAATTAAAAATACATTGCGGTCCTAAATTGAGAAAAAAAAACTATCCTATCATTTAAGTTGGACCAAACTGAAACTGCGTGCAAAATTTGGTTACAATCGGTTCAGTAATTGAGGAGTCCATTGGCCACAAACACAGGGACACGTAATTTTTATATATTAAGATAAGAAAGATTATAACTTGTTTACTGCGCTCCAGAAGCTGCCAGAACGTGTGCTTTATGTCGCTCAGCCATGGAGGTGTCAAAAAAGGCTTAGTAAAAAGGCTTAGCCAAGAACACAGAAAAGCTGGTAGCTAAATACATAATTTGCAATAAAAATATATTGCGGTCCTAAATTGAGATAAAAACTATCCTATCATTTAGGTTGGACCAAACTGAAACTGCGTGTAAAATTTGGTTAAAATCGGCTCAGTAGCTGAGGAGTCCATTGGCCACAAACACAGGGACACGTAATTTTTATATATTAAGATATTACCTGTTTACTGCGCTTCGGAAGCTGTCAGAACGTGTGCTTTATGTCGCTCTGCCATGGAGGTGTCAAAAAAGGCTTAGTAAAAAGGCTTAGTAAAAAGGCTTAGTAAAAAGGTTTAGCCAAGAACACAGAAAAGCTGGTAGCTAAATACATAATTTGCAATTAAAAATACATTGCGGTCCTAAATTGAGATAAAAACTATCCTATCATTTAAGTTGGACCAAACTGAAATTGCGTGCAAAATTTGGTTACAATCGGTTCAGTAATTGAGGAGTCCATTGGCCACAAACACAGGGACACGTAATTTTTATATATTAAGATGAATTTGAGGTCAAAATATGAAAACAATCGAACAAAAATTTCCTAAGTTTGCTAGAAATAAAAAATCAACAAAAAATGTAGCATTTTATTACTTAGAAATATTATATTCAGGCTTGTAACAATTGAGTTAATTAAAAATTTGCTAATTGCTATTGTAACATTTTATTTTTTAATATAACATTTTATTTTTTAATAATGTAGGTATGGTAGATAATTAACCAATATTATTTGTTATTTTTTGAATTATAAGCATTTTTCATTTCAGTTTAACTCAACACTAATCGGTGCGCAATATTCTTTGTTAATCTGTCTTTTGTAAACAAAAATAGATTGGACGGTTTTCCCACACGGGAGCAAGCGACCTATAGTTGCCCATGGGAAAAGCATGGATTTTCTAAATCTAAACCGCAAATTGACATTGTTTGTCCTTGGGACTTATTAATGGACATGGCGAAGGCTAAACGAATGGGAAACTGTAGACTTTTGAATGGTATTGAAGATTCTGACGGTGTCATTGGGACACGTGGCAACAGAACTACTTCATCTTTAAACTTGCCAGTCAAAATGATTGCCTCAATAATGTTCCCGGTGATTTTTTTGATAACTAAACGCGTACCATTGCATAATCTCGG
>JAXGGA010014942.1:0-30615 GCA_038373865.1 Uloborus plumipes | reverse complement strand
AAACCATACAACTTGAAAATTGCACAGTAAATGAGCTTTTTAAAACAAAGAAAAACTTTAAACAATACACCTATGATACCTTTGTTCAATTTACATCACTTTGTATGATTTTCCTCTATTAAATCATAAATTCTAAAAATATTAATCAATGAGTTACTTCAACTTTCACATGTTCAACTGTTCCCACCAAAAAAGTAATTACAATCTATAAAAAAAGTCAAGGTTGAAAAAAAAAACTATGGATATAATATGCTTTAGTAAGCTTATATTAAAATAGCTGTTAAATTCTAAAATAATTGAAATTACAAGTTGTGCAGAATTATTGAAATCTCTAACAATGTAGAATTTTTGGCGAAGCTCGTGCTTGATGTCTGTAAGTTCCTAAAAATAAATTTTTACCTAATCAGCTGTTTATCATTAAAATTCAGTTAAAGGAAAGTCTTAAATAATTCAGTTCCTTCATTCTACCAAACTTTGAGTCGATTTTTCCACAATATATATCTAATAAATAGATCCACCCCCTTCCTCAGTAGCTATGACTATTGAGCAAATCACTTTTTACCCAAAAACTAAAGTAGCGTAGAGGTTATTCCAAAATCTAAGCCGCTTCCTGATTGTTATTAAAAAAATAATAGTGAATATGTCCATAGTAAAAGGCATCTTTTTTTTAGGTGACAAAGAAAAAAAAATGGGTTTCAAATTAATAATTAAAATCAAATAGCGTGAAAAAAAAATCGAGATTTTGAATGAAAACTTGCGTTGGGAAAAAAAAGAAGTCTCCAAAAAAGTAGCTCCAGTGAAAATAAGTTGCTTTTTAGCCTGTTTGTGATCAAAAAAGTCTCCAAAGTCGCCTAGAGTCAAAAAAAGCAGCAAAAAGTAGCATTTAAGTAGTCTGTGGCAATCCCGAACATATGCTTTTAACTCAGTAAGTAATTGGAAGTGCACGTCATACAAATTCAATTGTAAAACAATTATAAGTTTTACAATTTGTAAAACTTATAACAACTGTAAAAAACTTATAAAACAATTATAAGTTTTTTACAGTTGTTCCATAAAAAAAAAATCAAGGATTTTTCTCCAACAATCAATTTTAAGGGAAAATTTGATTATGTATATATATATATAAACAAAACAAATAGTTCTGGTTTTAGATGTGATTTTTCTGAAGGAGAGACAAACTAAAAAAATAAAGGAAGGGGGGGGGGGTGAGAGAGAGCCTAATATTTTAGCTTAATAGGTTTTATGCTGATAACATTTTGGAAAATAATCAAAACTATGGCAAAGTTTCAACATGTGCTAAAAGACTGCCGTTTACTTGTATGCAATGGACTTAAATTTCTTGCAAAATAAGTCAGGTGCAAAGAAAAAAAAAACATGAAAATGAGTTAAAATACAACAAAAAAAGTTGTACTCATCAATGATGTTTCCTAAAAAATTTAGCATTCTATTTCACAATGTATTTCTTTTTTAGAAATTATAAAAAGTTTTTAATTCAAAAATGAATCTTAGTGAAAGTAGTGAGAAATATTTTACAGTTATTACTTTCGTGCTATTCCTACTTTGAAAATTATATTACCACAGTGCTAGTTATATTACTTTATTTTTGTGGAACTTTGTAAAGTGCCGTTTTTATTCAGTGATATTTTTGCTAAGGTACTGATAATGACAGAAGAATTGACCTGAATTGAGTGCAATTGTAATCAGTTTGAATCGATTGCAACTGCAATTTGCATTTAAACAAAACATCAATGATAATACGAGCGTAAGAAAGAATCATACCAAGAGATCATTTGTTTTTCTCCACAAAGTATCGATAACTTGAAGCCTATCTTTTGCAGAAGGTAATTCCAGTAATGAAAAGGCACTTAAAACTAAATCATATTTTACCTGAAAATAAAATCATAAATTCAAATCAAAGCACAATTCACTTTTAGGTAATTATGAATAGATAAATTTTGCATTGTTTATTTGACTTTTTTGCACCAAGGAAAAATATTAGCTTTTTTTTCAGTAAAAATATACATTATTTGAATCACATAAATATTCTCTGATCACTATATTTTTGTTTATCAAACAAAAAATGTCAGTGATCGAACTTTGCAAACAGATCGCCTTTGGGGTACAAGATATATGTAATCATACTGTATTAAAATTTATTTGACTTTTTTGCAACAAAAGAAAATATCAGCTTTTTTTTCAGTAAAAATATACATTATTTGCATCACGTAAATATTCTCTGATCACTATATTTTTGTTTATCAAACAAAAAATGTCAATGATTAAACTTTACAAACAGATCTCCTTTGGGGTATATGATGTATGTAATCATACTGTATTAAAATTTATTTTATTGCATACATAATGCTCCATTCATTTAAAATGTATACATTGCTTGAATAACTCATAGCCACTGGATTAAAATGTAAATTAAAACCTCCATATTTCGAGGAAAAAAATTCTCGAAAATTTTTTGGTCCCTTCCACAATCGAGACAGACAGGTTTACTTGTAATTCTACATTACATTTAATACAATACATTTAACATGTAGTCAATCATTATAATGCTATAAGCTGCTCAATAAGAATGAAAAATAATGAAAAAATAAAAATATTACAAAACGGAAAATGTTACATAACGAATGTTTAACTCTTGTATAAATGAAAATGAGTACTCACAGTATCTGATGCTGGTAAGAATTGACGGAAGAATATTGATTTTAAAACCATCTTCTTCGTACTTTCATCTATTCAAGAGAAACAGAAAAAATAAAAACTTAAAAAGCGAAAAAAAGTACAGAAAAAGTACTTTCAAAATCAATGCTTTAATTAATAAGTAAATATAATTTGACAGTACCAGTAAGAAGAGTTTGTGCAAGATCAATCATGTGCGGAGAAGCATCAACACAAAAGTATTCTTTAATGTTGTCTTCAAACTCAGAATAGGCTGCCCTTTATGGAAAATTTAAAAAAGCACATACTGTGAGTCAAATTTGAAAATACATTTTGTACATAAAAAATATTGATGATGTAATTAAAGTACAGTGGAACTTCGGTAACTCGACAATCTCAGTAAGTAAACATTTATTTTTCCAACTAGCTGCATGGCCCGGCGTTGCAAGGGCATTCAAATGCTAGGGGTACCCACAGGAGAAGAATATGGCGCAAGTTGCGCCATAAATTTTTTTTTTGGGGGGGGGGGATTTTTTAAACTAATTTATATATTTACTAGCTGTGGGGCCCGGCGTTGGACGGGCTTTAAAGTAGTGATGAAAATTTAAATAAACTACTCGCCGTCAAGGCGGTATATAATGATGTATAACCGCCAAGGCAGCTCGCCTTTAAAGTAGCGAGGAAAGTTTCAGGAAACTACTCGCCGCCAAGGCGGCTCGCCTTTAAAGTAGTAAGGAAACTTAAAATAAATTACTCGCCGCCAAGGCGGCTCGCATTTAAAGGAGGGAGGAAAGTTTTAGCGAAACCGGTTTCAAAAAACTACTCCCCGCTAAAGCGGCTCGCTAAAAAACTTTACCGCATAAAAAAGTCAATCGCATTATTTGCACATGCTTCCTCAGGAATAAAAACAATGTCAAGTAGCACATATTTAACACTCTCCCTAATAAACAAATACAATTCCCTACCAAAAACAAATATTTCCAAACCGCTCTCTTCCTGTAACATTAATTGCAAAATTCCAAACAAAAAAGTTGTTTTAATATTTAGATCGCAGCCAAAAAAAATCCCTGCTAAAAACATGAATTACAATTTAATTTGAAACACATTTTCAAAATGGTACCAGAAAAAAAATATAAGCCATTAAGTATGCAGGAATTCAAGTGAAACACGGACGATCGCATTATTTGCCTTGTTGAAACGCCGTAAAATGAAATGCTTTTAAGAAACGAAATGAAGAAAAGGACACCAACAATGAATTTAAAAGATGTCGCCATAGCAACGCAATAAAACTTTAATAGTTTGATCAGGAAAGAGGTTTTCGAACTCAAAGTTCAAACGCTTGTAACTTTTTTTCTAGTGGAGATAAAAGCTTGGTTCTTCGACTGTAAGTCGAATCAATTCTGGGGTTAAAAATATCGCTCTATCCAATGGCGTAAAAATCAAAACTGTGGAATAATTAGTTTATTTTTTATTGATGGTTTTAATGAACCAAGTATTGCAAGAAATCGGGTGAAGCCTTGCAAAAGGCAAGTTTAAAAATTGAATAACTCGTGCTGTGTTTAAGTTAGAGAATCGGAACAAACTGCATAGGACGGACAAAATTTTTCTGCTTCCAACGATATATAACATTAATATGTGCAAGTAATTTTTAACCCCAGTATTCGGCGATTTATGAGAAAATTGCCTTGAATTCGAATAAAAAACGAATCGCTTATCGAATCTTTTCAAACTATAGCCTAAAGTCTTTCTGGATAAATGGACTATTCAACACAAAAAGAATTTTTCAAATCGAACCAGTAGTTCCTGAGATTAGCGCGTTCAAACAAACAAACAAACAAACTCTACAGCTTTATATATTAGTAAAGATTTATTTAAATTATTTATTAATTTGTTCCATTTAAATTATTTACATTTATTTCAATAAAAATTATTTGTTAATTTATTTTTTTAATTCAATTTATTTCTTTATTATTTTTATTTATTTATTTATTTATTTTTTTGCGCGTGTGTGTGTGTGTGTTTGGAATGTCTGGGGGGAGGGAAAAAAAGCAATTCTATTCTGCTCATAATTCGAACTTTTAAAAAATTAATAATATGTAAAAAAATAAATGAATAATATTTAAAAAATATATAAAGGAATTATATTTAAAAAAATAAATATTTAAAAAAATAAATAAATAATTGAAAAAAAATAAATAATATTTTAAAAAACAAATAAATAATATTAAAAAAAATAAATAAAACAAAAAAGAGGGTTAAAATAATAAGCACAAGAAGGTTATGAAAATTTGGGGGGGGAGGGGGAATTTGCGCCACTGAGTTTGGGGGGATGGGCACCCCTTTGGCTACCTCTGAACAAAAATTAACAAACAGTGAGAAATCCTTTGCCTTATAATGGATATGAGTTGTTACTTCAAAAACCTTTATTAAGGCACAGCTGTGCCCCGCGTTTCATTCGCGGTAATGAGACAGCAATCTATTGAAAATACTTTAATTACATTAGGCTATAATATGTGTTGGGGGGGGGGATCTAATCATATTGTTTGAAAATTGGGGAACATGGGTAACCATTACTTGTTTTTTGATTTTGGGTAAAATTTCATTCATAACAAGTTCAATACTAAAAGTTCCATAATCAAAACTTTGTAATTAAAAATAAAAGCAAATAAAACAAGGTTAAAAGCACAAATGTGCAGGAAAACTACAGACACAAGTTTCAGCGTTACAAGGAATGCCTTTATCAAGGCCAAAGTTTGAGCTTATGGAAAAAAATGTTTTAGCTTTCGTTGGATGTCTATTTATCAATGAGCTCAAATTTTCCTATTGATAAAAGTGTTTCTTGTAAAGCTGAAACCCGTGTCGGCAGTGTCCCTATGCATTTGTGCTTTTAAAGTTGCTTTAATTGTTTTTATTTAAGCAACATGTTTTAAAATAAATATAATACTATAACACCATATTAAATCCAACTAACCAAACACCAGATCCTACTCCACAGCCAAAGTCAAAAAATGTTTTCGGTCGAAAATTTCCCAACTGTGATTTTATCTGGAAAAAATACAAAGAGTTATTATCCAGATTGGGATATAAGCATAAAGGTCAACTAGAAACTAATCAATACCTCATAAAATACTTGGGAAATAGATGCATAGTTGGGAGCTAATCTTGCAGTCAGATAGGCTAGGCAATTATTTTCATCATACCTGAAGAAGCATTTGAATTATTTAAACAAGAACAAAGATGGCATTAATGAAGGGTGCATATTACGGTGAATCGAAAAAGAATTTTTTTTAGTATCAAATTTCTAACAGTACACAAAAGTTGCCTCATGTCATTATTAGCATGTGTGCAAAATTTTGTTGATCTGAATTAATACTATCGGGGCCCCGATTGATCGGGTAATGGATAAACAAATACCGCTTTTACGAATGAAATATCCCGGGACCGAATATTTATCCAGGTCATAGACGTGATGTTAAAGATTGCCGCTTAATCAAATAATATTTTTCGGAACCAGCAGTTTTTGTTTAAGCAGGGCCGACAGTATGAATGAAGTGAGAGGGGGAGCCCTTAAAAAGTGGGACCACAGGTCTATTGTACTATCCCCATTGGGGCCCTTAATAGAGCCGGATAGATTAAATGAACTTCAGCAGATGTTCAAAAGGTAAGCTAGACAATTCATGGGGACTACCTAAACAATGGCACCCCAGATAGTCAAATCTGTGAGCAGAATAAAAATCGCAATCACACAGTACGTGTTTTGAGCTTTCTTCTACCATTAGGCAGCCTCTATAAGCTGGGTCATCAGTGACACCTAGTAAGTTGAGGTGCCTATTAAGAGAACAGTGTCCCGGTTCTCAATTTTTTCCTAATTTACATTTTTAAAAAAATTTTACTCAGAAAAAAAATCCTATATAGCATTTTATGATAATGTGAATTTTATGATAATTTTCCATGATTTTCTATGATTTTTCTGAAATAATTTAAATTAATATAATATAGTTACACCAGTTATTTATCTTCACATTGAAGTATTTTTGTGACATGTAAGGTTTTATTTAATTATTCAAAACGAAAAAAAAATTCACCAGGTTTACAAACTTTTTTACAAGTTTTATTGGCCCGCATGTCAAATCCGAGGACGGAGGATTATTGACTCCTTTTTGCTTTCCCACCCCCTTCCCCGAATTGCCTGCAAGTATAAGTTACGAAAGAAATTTCAATTTACTTGTGAGCAAGCCAATTCCAGTTTTACATCAGAGAAAGAATCAAATTTAGCTCTACATAATAAGGTACAGAGCTGTATTATATATTGCACTCAAGCATTTACTAAAAATAGATGGCATTAAAAGCTAACCTAGCAATTGAATCACAGTTATTGATCTCTCTCTCTTTTCAAAAAACTAATTTTATCACTTTACAAGCTGTTCGGATTAGCTGTAAAGTTCGGATTTCTGAGGTCCCACTGCATTAATACATTTTTGAGCTTGCTTAAACGATGAATATGTAATGTTCTTAAATATATATTTTTCGATGCTCAACATAGGTGAACTTACGGGGGGTGCCAGGGGGTGCGCCGCACCCCCAACATTTTGCTTAAATTTTGAAAAAAAAAAATAAATTAAGCGTTTTTCATCTGGAAACAGTTTGGAAATAAGTTATATTTTTTCACAGCTACAATTCAATAATTCACTAGAAAGAAAACCCAAAAATACAATGTATTACTTTAGAGGTTCTCAAAGTCCGGACTTCCACGGACCCCCTAATAAAAATTACTAACTTTACGCCCCCCCCCCCCCCCCCCCCGTGCGCCAAAAAAGAGCTTAATTTGATAACTAAAATTCTGTTTTGATCGTCCCAGGAATTCTGTGGGGGGGGGGGGAAACTTCGGTTTGTTGCACCCCAAGAATTCACACCCTAAATCCGCCTATGATGCTCAAGTACTATCGAGAAATCGTTGTTAACAAAATGCTGTGAGGTTGAGAAAAACTGGAAAGATGAAACAACATTTGGAAAAGATATTAAAAAAACCCAGAATAACAAACAATCAAATAAAAGAGAAGGAAAATACTCAATAGGCCTCCAGCGATAAAGCTCGGTGTGAATTTTCTTCCTCATTTGATTTATTTCTTCTTTTTTAATAGAATCAGGTAATTCTTCAAATGTTCCATCTGAAAAATATTGCATAGTGTCATATAAAAAAGGATGGTTTCCTTTTACTAATTAGAAAGGTAAAAACTTTAGACAATGTTAGAAATATGCGGATGTTAAGTTATTCTAGATCAAAATTTTTGATTTTATCACTAGATTTAGAAACCTAGGAGACAAATGTTCTGGATTAGCTCAAAGCTTTTCTTTCTCAAGTAATCATGATTTATTTAACCCACAACGGATATGAAGAATAAATTTGCAACAGTAATTTCAAAATAAAATTAATTTAGCGCTTGAAAATCTTCCTTCTGTATATTTTATATTTTTCATAAAATTGCCACCAGCAAGGCTTTTCTTCTGCCAGCTTGAAGACCTAGATTGCTTGTTTTAACGTCTATAAACTAATTCTAGGTGTCATCTGCCCCCTACTAGCACATGCATGAGCTCTGTGCAAGCGATTTATTCGCTTCCTGTAGAAAATGCTATTAGTTCATCCGTAAATGAAAATAGCAGTGATTAAAAGTGTTGACTTAATTAGAGTGGTTTTAATTTGATTTCGATCTACCACAGAAACAAGAAATTCGAAGTTACTTTTAGACACAAGCTTTTTCAAACACACGTAGTATCTTGTTTCTTAATGAGTTAAATTTGAAATAACACTAGCACCTTTTTCCTTTCTCTATTTTTTTTTTTTTTTTTTGGTAATGTAATTTGATAAAAAGTAAGTGATTATATTTGGACATCAAGATATAAAATAAAAAATAGTTATCAGTTTCAAAAGATCATTATTCAATTTTGAAAATAATTTCAATTTAAAACTGAAATTAAGGAAATAATAGCAAGCATACCTCGTAAATGAGGGTACAACTTCAACAACCTTTGCTCAATTTCATCAGATTCAATAGGCAACCTTCGAGATGAAAGTTGACTCCATAGCTCTGAAGCAGCAGTCTTATAGTATTTCACTCTGTCATCTATGAAGGAGAAAAACTTATGGAAATTTTTGCACATACAAAAAACAAAATGACTAAGAGAAAAGTTATAGACAAGACACTTTTAAAACTATAAAATATAGTATAGTAGTCTTTCATGTAGCTCAACGTATATTTTACTCTTTAAAATATTATTTCATTCTCAGACAGTTGGGTGAAATTGAAATTTTTTTTTTACTTATTTCAATAAAAAGGTTTCTTAAAAGATATTCCTTATTCACTAAGAAGTCTCCAAGCAATAAAACATAATAGTATTTCTACAAGTTTTATGCCTAAAGGATGTTAGAATCTTCATGCATATAGCTTAATATGTATTTTATGTTTTTTTTTTTTTTAAATTAAAATGCTATAGTAGAATACTTTTAATTTAAGTCTCAGTGCAGACTGTGAGTTTAGTGAAGAAGGTGAACACTCACCGGGTATCAAATTACGGACAGCCTCGGTCAATTTTTCAGGTAAAATTATAGGTGGTCTTTTCCTGGCACCTGGATGTCTGCGATGTTTCATTTTCCCACTCTCAACTTCACTTTCAATTTCAGGGAGTAGTTGCAATGTATACTTTTCAGCATAGTAATTAATCTAAAAACAATTAAAATTCTTTTTTAAAATTTGACTATGAGCATATAATGGTATACAATGTTGTTTCAAAATAAATTTGTTCAGGAACTTTTTTTCAATGGTTACTTTTACTGCACAAATTTTTAACGTTTTCCAAAAATTAGGGAGGTGCCAAGTAGCACTTTGGCAGAATACCGAGTACTGGTTATGGCACTTCTTGCACAACAATTTAAAATACAGTGATTTTGTTTATTAGAAAATTTTCATAGCATTTTTCCTTTTTTTCTCTCCGCTAAGTATTTCCTTAACCTAAATAGCCACAACATGTTCTTACTATTTTAGAAACGACTTAACTTTTCTGCCATGTATTACTACCACTACACCAAAAATTTGAATATGCAAAACCATGATGTTCGCAATCTTACTTTCTAAATGATTCGAAGTAAATTCGAATATGATTTCAAGGTTTCTTGTTATCAGACTATGAATATTCATCTTAGGGATCACTTGGACTACTCCTGGCCAAAGTTAAACAACACTAATATACGATTTCAAAAAAGTAGTTACACACAAATGCACATGGCACACTTCGGCGTGGTGACATGACATTGGCCATATAGCTGACTTTTATTGTATTGGTTTTAGTAATAGAGTTTTTTTTTTTTTTTTGAACTCATAAATAGAATACCGTTGCATTGTACGAAAAAAGCCATTTGTAAATTCCTTAAAATTATTTTTGGCTTTAACAATATTAAATTTTCACAGCTATTCAGAATTAGCCAAGTACCTGATTAAAATTTAGCTGAGTACCGAGTATTTACCTGAGTACTCGGTATGAATTTCCGAAAATCATACATTCGAGCAAATTTGAAAAACAGAATTTCAATATAAGCAAATTTCAAAATTATTTTGTGAATGGCATTTGCATGTTTGTCTATATTATCTAGGTCTGTAAACAACCATGAAAAAAAAATTCCTAAAATATAAGACTAAAAGGTGGATTACAAACAGAGAAAGGTACCCCACCGATTTTAATAAAGATAGGAAGAAGAATTTTTACAATAGAGAAAAAGTAAGAATACAACAACTATTTAAACTTTTTACATACTCTCTAAATCTAAAATCCTTTGATCCATGCCATGTTTTCCCCCTTATGCCTTAATATAGTTAATAATCTTTTATCTATATACATAAATGGCTACTTTTGTAATGTATGTCCGGGGTAATCTTCCAAACTACTGAACCGATTTTCACCATTTTTTCACCGTAGATAGCTACATTAACAGGGAGCAGGATAAGCTATAATTTATTTCTAAAAAGCTTAGTTTAAAAAAGTTAAAATGGAAAATAGTAAATTTCATGTAATTTCCCCATTAAATGATTAAATTTTCAACCCATTGTTGCAAAAGTTGGTTGCCTCGTAATAACAGTATTAATAGTAATCACAATGAAAATTTTGAATCAAGCCTTCTCTGGAGTAAGAATGAAATTTATTGCTTTCTTAGGACTTTTGTATTTATCTATGCCAGAATTGATTTTAGCAACAGTTAGAAAATAGAAAGTGATTTTCCGGAAAATCACACAGATAAAATAAATTATGCATTTTCGTTTGATTTCACGTTCTCCTTTACACCCAGTTAATCTACCGCATGGTCACAAAAAATACCTTTGAGAAAGATGATTCTACAAGGCTTAGTTGAAAGTCATATATTTATTTTCTTGGATTTGGCATGTTACATTTAAACCCGTGCAACACCTGGCATATTAGCTAGTTTATTTCATATTGCAAAATTTAAACTTAATTGAATAAAAATTAGTTTTAGTAGGATCAAAAAAATGACGCTAGTTTTCTTTTTGGATCTTTTTTTCATTTATGCAATAGACACTTATCTTCCCCCAAAATAAATAAATGATGAAAAGAATAATCATCTATCTGCAATTTAGAAATTAATGCGAAGAACTAGAAAAAAAAGAATAAATAAATAAATAAAATATAACTCCATTTCTTGTCTTAAGAATCAAAAGATTGTGCATTTCACTTCCTGGGTTTTGAAAATAACCTGAAAAGAGTTAAAGGGTAAACAATCTATTTTTCTGATTTTGCAGAAAACCACACAAAGATACAGTGAATTGATATCTACCTTGCTATAACTGAAACATCTCAAATTGTGAAATTGGGAGCTATAAATTGCAGAGATATTTTTCAACCCATAGAATATTTTCGACTTCATTGCCTTCTACAAATTGGTTTTTAACATTTAAGAAAACATGGTACGAATCACATCGGAAGTTTTATATTTTTCATTTAGAACTACGAACTAAATAATTTTCTCAAAAGTTAGTTGATTGTAAGCAGAATTAAGAAATTAGAGCCAAAGAGGCTAATTTGGACGAATATGAAATGTAAGAAGTGGGATAAGAAAATAAGATTTTTCTTTTCTATTAAATTTCAAAAACACATGCCACCGTTCGGCAAGTTGTTTATTTTATTTTCACGTTCAAGCGTCAGTCAGTGCAGGAAGAATTCTAGATTCGGGGTTTCCATATTAGCAACTTTATCTATTTTTTGGCAATTCTCATTATCATAAAGTTAAAAAAATACTTTGCAATTTGCAGCACAGTTGCAGTTTATTTTTCCTTTTGGGAAGCGTTTACAGAAGGAGCGCGTTCAAATCAGGATTTACATTCGTTTTTTATTTTCCATGAACTGGATTTTTTTCAAAAAAGCATCTTTAAATGCAAATCCTATAAGAAAATAAACTTTTTTTTTTGTATTCTAAATTATACCTTTAGATAGAATAATTTGGAGAACCTTATAAACGCATGGCTAAATTGTTGTCTTTCAGGAGACAGCACTCCCCTCCTCACAAAAGGGATGACATATCCCCCTCAAATGTAACAGAAGCACTCCATTCTTCAAAAAAAAAAGAAAATGCCTCTGAGGAATTTAAATAGTGCGTTCTGCTCTGCTAGTTCCCCTTCTGTAAGCACCTCCTGACCAAATTTTAACAACTCCTTGATTCAGGAATAAATTACTCGGTAAAAATGAACTATTTCAAAAAATTGATTAAAGGAAAAACCATTCCATATTTTGCTTAAAGATAGGAAACATTAAATTTTTTTTTCAGACAACAATATCTTTCATATTGAACTAGACTGGGGACATGTCCTCATTTTCATGGAAAGGATTTGCATGGCAACTTTTAAGGAACTCCTTTTCAAGATTCGAAAAAATGAAAAAAAAAAAAAGATTCCTTGTAACTCCAAAACAAGTGTATGCAATAATTTTGAGGGTTTTTTCTGCACAATACTATCATTTCACAATATCACCATTCTAATTATAGAAATAGTGTACAATAAATTCCACTTATTCTTTCCTTTTTAAGAGCTACAGGTTGTTTTTTACCTATCCTTGTAACAATATTTGCACAGATACAACCATCCAATTTTCAAGAGAATAATTTGATTTGAATTTAACTATTTCACTCATTGGAAAAAGCAACAAACAGCAATAAATAGTTGGATTTAAGTAAGTTTTGAGAGCTTACGAATTGGTGATAAAATCATGTACGACTAATTAAAATAAGAGAACTTAGCTTCGGTATTACCCTCAGGCAATAAAGAAACTCTTAGAAAGCCGGTCCGCATAATAGAAGCATAAACAGAGTTTGGAAAAGGCTTTAGGGCTACCAAGAACTAAGGTGGGCCCCTCTCCCATTCAAAACTTAAGAGGTTTACACTAATGCGATTCTGAGCCAAGTCTCTAGTTTCTGTCCAAACAGAATAAAGAATGGCCTCTCAGCCAAGCTGGAGGGGGAGAACCTTCGCAAAGCCTCCTCAAGTAATTCTCACCAATCCTTAATAAGCTGTTTAATTGAGTAAAATAGCCTACATATTCAAAAGCAAATTTTACTGGCTTGGTGGCCTGTCATAATGCATTTTGAGAATTGCAGGAATATTTAACCTTTATGAACCGGTGGTACACATGATGTACTGCAAGTCCTTTTCGTTTGAGGACAGGGTTGAAATCTTCCCTTCTACCGTTTTGGAGCCGGATATTTCATACCCCCTTACTGGGGGATTACGGCTTTGTATTCGAACTGCGAAGTCATAAAACCTTAGTGCTTGCCGTTGCACCTTCCAGTCCTCATAGGAAGAGATCTGCGGTTCAACAGTTGTATCGCCCGTCTCAAAAGGAAAACTTCTATACGAATAGCCCAGATCCAAAAGGTTTAAACATTTATCATATGCATTTTTGTATCCAACTTTAGAAACTATGCATTTTCGGATCCGGAGGTTTTTGTAAAGACGGTCAAGTTTCAGTAGCCAGTAGAGTAGAAGAAAAACAAATATAATTTGAACCTTCTTCAAAATATAGCATATATACTGTATCTCAATTAATATTTTTCTGACTTTTACCTACATACACATATTCTTTTTCAAACTAATGTAGGGGAGAAAATAATTTATTAAAACAGTGAATAGCAGTTTTGAATTAGTGATTAATTGAATTGATCACTTTAATGAATCAAATAGGAAAAAACATGATGATATTCAGCTTCATTGAATTAGCCGCTTTAATAAATCAAAACTGTTTAGAACAAACGAGATTCATACAAGGGGTGGTCATTGAAGTATAATATACTATTCATAATTAAATTACAAAATTTTGCCAATAATGAAATTACGCATTTTTTATATTTAATATGAAGAGAAAACTTTCATTTCAATTAAAAAAAAGAAAAGTACAACATTGTTGCATTAAAATTTTATGCAGCACATGCGTGTTGGAGTTTGCAATCTATTTTACTATGCAAAAAGATGTGAACTTTTGGTAAGTATGCATTTAACCAGCAAGTTTCTCTTCTTTTTATTCATGCTAGTAGCAATTTAAATTTTCTAACCAAATTTGAGCTTAACCTTTTCGGCATTATTTTATTTTTCAAATATTTTTTTTATATTTTCTTCAATGACGTGTACAAGGTCAATCAAAACTCAACAACAAAACTTGCAACAATTCTTTCGTTTTGTATTAACTCATTGGCAAGGCTCTCAGAGTGAAACACTTTTTCGCTATCAATTACCCACACTTTTAATTTTTGTTGTCTAATGAAACTACATAAAAAGTAATTGATATTGATTACCTCTATAATAATTTTTGAGAACTAAAAATTTACAATACTAATAATTTTAATGAGTGAAAAAAAAGTGATTTTAAATGTATTTTATTTAAACCATTTTCACCCTCTACCACTTCCTAAGATGTATTAGTAATGGCTGCATACTAATGAAACTTTTCTCATCATAGTGGTTCAGCGAACCCTTTTTGATACTACCCTGAATAGTATACAATTGGCTGCATTGTC
Source organism: Uloborus plumipes (assembly GCA_038373865.1). Lineage (NCBI taxonomy): Eukaryota > Metazoa > Arthropoda > Arachnida > Araneae > Uloboridae > Uloborus > Uloborus plumipes. Next base: position 15,881 of record JAXGGA010014942.1, on the reverse strand, counting down.
ATGGGGGAACCTCAGGTAGGTACGGTGGTGACTAGTGGGGTTTAAATAAATAAATAAATGAGGGAACCTCTCAATTGCAACACATAAAAAAAAGGTCCCAGGTATTATCTGTTTTAGAAAATATTTTTTTTTCGAATTATATGAAATGTTTAAGGGTGCAGGAAGTTTTCATCTTCAAGCAATTTATGTGAAGTTTTAGCTTAAAAGATAATTTTAAAAATATATTCAAAATTAAAAAAAAAAAAAAAAATCTAAGGTGTAAACCTCCAGGCTCGAAGTAACTTTGTAATCTTATCTTACAATATAAGTTGGAGGTTTAGATTAAGTTTTCAATTACATCTTTCTTCTCTATAAAATAAATTAGTTTCACTGTTGCTGGGTACTGCATAACGTTTTCCCACATTAAGCAAAAAAAGATTTTCCACACATCTGTACGAAAACATTTATGAGCACGTCTTACAACTCCAAATGTTTCAAACGGAACTAAAACAATAATAAACAAATCGAGTAGTTGAACAAAAAAAAAAAAAAAAAAAAATCAGGTATTGTGGCTCCTTCAGAAGGCAATTTTTTTTTTTTTTTTTTCAAATTGGAAAATAAATCAAAAAGGAAGAAAATAGTTTTTGCGCTTATGATGTGTTTCTAAAATTAGAAGAGAGTAAATTAACCTTTAGCAACCGGGCGGTACACATGTTGTACCATAAGTCTTTTTTTGAGGACAGGGTTGAAATTTTCACTTGAACCCTTTGGAGTCAGGGATTTTTTCAAAGTTTCATACGTCTGGTACGACAGCTCATACCTTCTTTTTTCAATGGAAAAGAAATCTGTGGTTCAACTGTCATACTACCTAGGTTGAAAGAAAAATTTCTAAATGAACAGCCCGGATCCAAAAGGTTAATAAGTATGAGATGCATTGAGATTTCAATATTTATACCTTATCACCTCGCATGCCAGAGAAAGTGAGGTTGACTAGCATGCAGGAAAATTCAAGGTTCATTCTGCAACAAAATAAAAGTAAATTTCCTACCTCAGTTTCAAATGCAAAGCAAACCAATGCTAGGAAAACTTATACTGAATTCCCAAAGGTAACCTCTTTCTCAATAGAAACCAATATAACTTTCAGGTTTCTGAGCTGAAAATATCGTGATGGTTTAATGATGCGTTATCTTGCTTTCAAAAATTAAACTGTTTATTAATGCTAATAAAATATCTATACTGCTATGCTAAGCAGAAATGTGATATCTGAGCTCAAAATGAGAAATCACTTCTTAAAGTTTTATCCCTTCATGTATTTCATTTAGACGACTTTTCAAAAATTTTATTTTAATATTTCCTATTTACAAATGACTATAAAACAAGGTACGTTACAAAGAGTTAGTAGGTACAATATTTCAATTTAGATAAATAGTGTACCTAGTTAAGACTTTGTAGCTTAACCCTCCAATGCAGAATTTATCTTATTTTTTAAGTTGAATTCATTTGTTATAGTACTAAATTTCTTTTTCTCCTAACCTTGATTTTTCCGGTATATTAGAAAGGGCCAGGCTAGAGAAATTGAAAATCTGGTGACCCTTGAATGTAACTGTACGCTGTATGATGTGGGGTAAAAAACAGTACTTTACAGAAACTCTTAAATGTATTTTAAATGAGGAGTGTCACCCAAAACAAATGCTCCCCCCCTCCCATAGTTACTAGGAATATGAATCTAATTTAAAGTATGTTAGGACTTCAGTATTTATATTTTTCAGAAATTCTTTAATGCATTTTGGTTGTCTATCCCCCCCCCCCCCTTCCAGAAGGATGCCAGCTGGCTCCCCTAAGTAGACTGATGTGTTTGATAGCTCAAATATATTTTCAAAAGTTGCAGGGGCGTAGGAACCGGGGGAGCTCGGGCTCTCTCTGGAATATTTAAGCAGCAAAGAAAGGGGGAGTCAAAGTGGCTCTTGTTCTCAACATCATCAAAAATTATCTAAAAGTGCGTTTTTAAAGCTACAATTTAGGAAAATTGCCAAGGATGATTTTGCTACCCCAGTTCCTGCCTCTAATGTAACCAAAGATAGCCTCAATTCGCTTTTAAGACTTGTATTTCAAAATTTTTATAACCTCTAAAGTCACCAAAAATCGTCGAAAGTCTTTTTCAAAAGGTACCACTTGGAAATTTTTCCGGGATAAAAGTTTCAGACTTCCTATTTCTGAACAAATATTACATCAAAAACTAAGTTCATATTAATAACGTAAAAGTGGGCTTGTCGTAGTGTTTTTAACTTTATTTTATTCACAAAAATGTTTATTTGAACATGAAGGACTTGATAATAATTGAGCTTTAGTGTAAAGGGTTACAAAGTGTGTCTTGCCATAAGAAATGCCAGGCTCTGGCACTGCACCGAGCTCCCCTTGTTTTTACCAAGTTCCTACGCCCCTGAAAAGTTGGATAAGTATTATGTTGAAATTGAAACTGTGTTTCGACATATTGAAACCTCGTAATACGAGACTGAAATAATATGAATGAAGATAAAAATTTTATGAATGCCAAAATTTCAGTTCAATGAGATATAAAAATAAAAAAGAAAGTAAATTTAAAAGTAAGTTTTAATCAAAAGCAAAGTATGAAACATTATTATGAAATACAAAAATCAAAAATACATCAAAAAATATATTTAATAAATTTAAATAGATAAAATCATAATAATAAAATAAAAACACATGAATAAGAACAAAATGCATACTAGCAGGCAGGACCGTAAACAGACCTTAGTTCCGGGGAGGGTTTTACCAAACCTATATCTTGTGAAATCTATATAAATTCAATAAAATTTGATTTCATGTTCTATATTCTGTGGATTTTTGTTACAATAGATGTTAAAAGAGTATTACTATGAAAAATGTAAAAAAAAAAAAAGACTCATCTTTTTAATGAACGGAAAAAAAAAAATCTAGATAGATAAGTTTTCTCATATATGCACATTCGAAGGAGTACTTTTGAAATTTCTGTCTTATGACATAAGATGAGTTAAATATAGAGTTTGGTACTTACAAATTAAAAGGATGTTGGTGCGTTTTTTTTAGTGGTAATTAAAATTCGAAGGGAAAAGTGCATTGTTAAGAAATTATGTTTGCAAAAACTACACAATAAAAATAAATACTGCTGAAAAAACTCAATTTTGATATTTTCATTTTTCAAATGCAGTTTCAAAGTTTTTTCAGAAAATTAAAATAAAATAGGAACAATAATTTTTCCCGTGAGAAACTATGAAAAGCATTTTTGTAGTAGTTTCGAACCCTAAAAATCCATCCTTTAAATACGGCCCTGCTAGCAGGAAGAAAATCTGAGCTTTTCTGCAGCAATTCAGTTCGTCTAAACAACAAAAACATAAGCAAAATATGAAATAAAATAAATAGCATCATTCAATTGCAACATCTTTTTACCTATCCTTTGATAAATTTAGCTCATATTTAATACTAATGTCACTTTCTTACTGTGAAATGAAAAACAAAATTTTTTTTATCTTTTTAGTTTTAGATAATGAGAACACTGATGAACAAAATGAAAAAAATTAAAAGTTTTTTAAAACAATTTTTTGTATTACTTTCATACAAACCAAATAAAAATCTTTTTAAAATAAATATCATGCATTTTTTAACAGTGTAATAAACAAAAATGAAATTCTATCTTTTAAAAGTAGTGTTACATTAACACCGTGTAGTCAGGGCCCGATTAACCCATCAAGTTAGGGGAAGCTCTGTCTCATTTGGAGGCCCCCTGCTTTTAGAGGCGGGGGGGGGGGGGGGGGTATTTCTATACTCTTGTGACTTTGAAACAAATCTCTCTAAAGGTACACACCATTTCTAAAAGCTGCCCAAGCAGAATTTAGATCAAAGTCTGTCCCCTTCCTCCACTAATATGTGGAATTTGCATACATGACATACATAGTTGCATTTTAATTCTATCATTCAGTGTTAAATTAGATTTATTATTACACAGAATCAATAAAACATAATAAAAGTACATTGTAAAAAAGTTGGGTCAAATCCCACATTTAAAAATAGCTTGTGGTAGGATTAATGTTTTATGAATTGTGTCTTCACTTATAAAACTTTCTAGAAAATTTTTATTGAACCAGTTCTAATGTTTACAATTACCTTTAGATGTGCATTTGAAAGCAGAAACTAGAATTTTAAATCACAAGTGTTCAGTCATCTTTGGGCCCCCTGAAAAATTTTTAGGGGAAGCTCAAGCTTCCTGTGCCTTTTGGGTAATCAGGCCCTGCGTGTAGTATTAAGTTCAAGTTTAGTACCATATACAATATTAAATCGCAAATTTTGAACTGTATTGTAAAATAAAAGTAGTACCATGGTAAAAGCAGGAAGCCTGTATATGTATGCATCTTTCAAAATGGTTTCACATTGAAGACTACCACTTGATAATAACTCGTAAGTTCCAACCTGATACAAATTTTTGACGAAAAATTGAAAATTCATGTTCTTTGATTTCAATTATCCTCTTTTAAACATCAATAAATCTTGTATTAACCAGTCATTGTTAATCTTGCATAAAGATGTTTCTGGAGTATAATGCATAACACCAGTGTTTGAAATAAGAATTTAAGTCTAGGCATCTTGATGACGCTCGTGTAAATTTTTAGACGTTAAAATGAGCAACCAAGGTGCCATTTTTAATGAGTCATACAAATTTATCAAGTATTAAAAAAGTTATTAAATAAATATGCTGCACACTACAAATAGCATATTTAAAAAATGTTTATGAAATACACGAAAAAAAATACATTTTCAAGACAAATTGAAAGTATTTAAAAATTACTTTCGAAAATTTATTTTTTGGGTAAATCAAGAGTCCTTGTGAGGGCGAGTTAGAAAAGAAAAACTTAAGATACAATTCAAAACTTTAGGCATCACATTTGGTGCCTAAGTTTGGTAATCTAGGCTTCAATTAAAAATTTTTAGTAGCAAAATGCAACTAAACACAGATTATTTCTAGCACTGCATATTACCCACCATTTATCTTGTCATAAATGCTAATTTTTATGAGTTTTTCTTCTTTTTTTGATTTTTTTACAAATGTATTATAAAAATGTTCAGCAACAACTGAAGAAGAAGGCATTCATTCTCTAAATACCATCAAGTTTTCTTGCATCACCAAACAGGATGGCTGATAAAAAATAACTTCACTTCTCCAGATAAACTGCATGAAAGGAGGTAATTTCTGTACCTCATTAGCCAGACTAACGCAAGTCCAAACATGGTGATATTCATGCTATTACTGCATTGCATGCAGAATTTTACTCCACACTGAGCTATGATAATATTATTCTATAAATGAATTCCTTCAATTATTTATCAGGGTTAAAAGAGCACTAGTTCCATTCCTTGTGTGCATCAAGCAAGCATATTCATGTTCTGAAAGCAAATCAGGGACGGCCACTCACCTTGCCACCGGTAAATTTCCAACACCAAAGTTTAAAAAAAGCACTTTTAGACCATCTTTGATGCCAGTAGAAGGGAAGTTTAAAGGCCTTTCGCAGGATACGTTTCGCAATCAAAGTCTAAAATATAGGTCAACTAAGAAGTAACAGTGAAGATTAGGTAGTAAAATCAATACCCTAGGGCGGATCCAGAAATGTTCCACGGGAGGGACGTTCGATTTTATTATGCATCCTTTACATTACAACCTTTATTATATCTTGATCTACAAATGCTGACATCATATGATTAGGATTTCAATCGCCAAACATATCATAAAAAGAACCTTAAACCTTCTTCCCGTTAGCACTAGATCAGTGATGCACCAACAGGAGGAGCTAAGGGACTTGAGCCCCTCCCAAAAGCATAAAGATGAACCCTTGATGGTACCAAACAGTACATAAATTTGCGTTTTCGGACTTATAATTTCAGAAATTTTCCGTGAGGCAGCCACCCACCCCCTTTCTTTTGAAATTACACTGATTTTGCCTTTCATTTATCCGAGTTCCTCATGAAACTTTTAGCCCCTCCCAGGAAGCAATTCTGGGTGCGCCTCTGCCAAAAATACTCTAAAAATGCCTTTGTTGAACTTCAAAATTGAAAACGTACTATGGGGAATTCCTCAAGGAAGGGACAGTGAAGCATTTCTAGTTCCGACCTTGAGAGTAATCCTAATGTGATCTATGCAATGAGCTCAAAAAAGACCTAGAGAGAGGATCCAATGATAGAAACTCGACTATGCTTGGTGATCGAGTGGTATTGAGAGGGAAATTTGTAAGATTATTGTTCCTGAATCAGTGTTGTGAATTTTGCTGCTGCTTCTGCACCATTTTTATTCTTGGAGATAAGTTGCCAAAAAAACAACAAAATTTTAATTCTCATATTAAATAAAAAAAGAATTGTTTTGTTTCATGAAGTATATATTTATTCGACAGATGGAGTTACTCAGGTAATAACCCATCGTTTGATAATTTAGAGCAAATGAGTCAATTTTAAATTAAATTTTAAAGATTGCGAGTATCCTTGTAGACTCTAAAGCTGAAAGCTGTAACTAAGCCTAACGAGGGTGAGATTTCAGGGATATTCTGTTCCCTGTTCCGATTGGGGCTATCTAGTAATCTTATTCATATCTATGGATTTATGTCAGTCTGACTATGAGGTACGGATTTAACATCCTGCAAAGGACTGTTAAAACTGTCTTGATAAAAGAGTCTTGCACTTGCCGCACTGAAATAGATTGGATGCGACTCATAGCAGAGAGCAAAAGAATTAATGAACTTCAGAACTCTCAGGCTTCGAGGCCATATGATTAAGAGTATCTTGAAGAGTAGAATGTGGCTGTGAATGAGATGTGGGGATGGCTGGCGATGTTGACAAGGGCTCCATGGTGGTGGAATGCGGAACGCCCATTGGATGATAGTTGTAACCACCAGCTCCATTCATGCTTTCCCCGTAACCACTGCCCACGAAATATTCTTTGTTCACACAATTCCGAAGCGAGTCCGGGATACGGCCTACGATCGCCCTCCTGATTTCGCTCGCAGCCATTTCCCGAAGTTCAGTGGAGCTTGCATCGCTGTACCAGGCTGCATGTGGTGTGCATATGAGGTTGGGTGCATCTTTCAATGGACCTGCTAAGGCGTTGTACGGTTCATTCTCATGGACGTCTAAGGCAGCTGCTCTGATTCGACCATCTTTCAAAGCTGCAGACAAGGCAACCTCATCAACTAGACCGCCACGGGCAGTGTTGACAAGAAATGCTCCGGGACGCATCTGTTTGATGGTGAAGTTGTTTATTACATGATGGTTGTGTTCATTAAGGGTACAGTGGAGAGACACGCAATCGCTTTGAAAAAGTAAATCTTGTAATGTATAAACCCGTGTAAGATCTAGAGACTTCTCAATTCCATCAGGAAGATATGGATCATAAAATATTACATTGAACCCAAATGCCTTGGCACGAAGAGCTACGGCAGTGCCGACACGACCTAGACCTATAATGCCAAGAGTATCCCCACGTATCCTAGCACAACCCTGAGCAGCTTCACGCACTTGCTCTGGACTTTGAAATTTCTTTCCTTCTCTTACCATGTTAGCGAACCAGTAAGTGCGCCGATACAAGTTAAGAATGAGGCACAAGGTTGTATCAGCCACTTCCTCTACGCCGTACCCGGGAACATTACACACTGCAACACCCATTTCACCTGCTGCTTTTATGTCGATATTATCGACACCAGAGCCTATGCGGACTATTATCCTCAAAGCTTTAAATTTGTCCAAGTCTTCTTTTGTTAAAGTAATGGTATGCCACATCAATGCACCAACTGCTTCGTTTAGGACCTTCTCGTGAATTTCTTGCGTTGATTGAGCATCACAAAATGCCACGGTTGCTACATCTTTCAGAATTGGCATTTCAACTGAGCAGTCTCGGCCATCCAAAAGGGCAACTAATGGTCGGGTATGCATGGGTCCGTTCGGAATTGGTCCACGACCACCAATAGGTGTTGCATCCATACGAGACCGTTTGACCGGCTTCTTCTGGTCCATGTGTGCAGACCACGTAGTAAGAAGTGGAATGGTGTCAGTTTTATAAAACACAGCAAATAGAAAAACTGTACAAAAATAGTACCTTCAGAGAAAATCCACCAAACGCTTTCTTTTTAGAACTTGAACTACAATACAGAAATTGGCACAGGGGATAAACGTAAGATGTAAAAGTATTTGATTATCAAGTCAGCATTTCCTTGAAAAATCAAATTGCTTGCCGGAGGAATCGTTTACAAGATGCGAACTTATATCATTAATACACGAGTCACTTTTAATGCTGTTATATCCAATCTAATTTGTAAAATGAACTGTCCTACTGAAAGTAATGCGTTGTTTCCAAGGTTTATGTATCCAATGTATTTCTATGGATCCATAATTAGAGAAAAAAACCGTTTGTTTTGGACGTCTAGTACACCGTAATCATTTTATAAAAGCACGCGTCCTCTTCAAACTTCAGAATGGTACCATTTCGCGCCAAACTGTAGGGTTGCCGCTCGCTTATCCGTTAGGATTATTCCTGCACCGACCGCAATTTTTCGGTTGCCAGCTAATTTTAGAAAAGAGAAAGCTAATTACTATTTACAGTTTTCGGAAGTTCTAATCATACCACTGTAATGTTTCCTTTTTACTGAAAAGAAACATTATAAAGATGTTTTCTAAGTGCTGAAGCTTTTTTTTTTCCTTAAAACGATGCAAAAATGGAATTTAAACTGAAGTCGGAAGTAACGAAGTAACCAGTGTTCAAATGTGATTTGAAGTGAAAGATAATTCGTTGAATGTGATTGGTTCGCTGTTGTGTGGCTTGTTTGACGGAGTTTGAAGTTTTTTTTTGAATGTCAATGAATGTTTTATATGCACAATGAGTAATTTGAATAATTTAAGTGATTTAGACTGTCCACAGTTTATTTCATTTACATCACCCAGTTTTTACGAGTCTTTGTCAATTGTTCAAGGTAGGAACATTTCGAGTTGTACCTTACAAATAAATGTTCAAAACATGTATTTAACAAGCCAAGGGCGGATCCAGCTTGTGGTTAAAAAGAGGGTCATATTCCGAAAGAGGGGTCAAATGGGGGTGCTTAGCAATTCTTTCGAAAAATTGGACTCAAAAAATGCAGTTTTATGCTATATTTGGTGGCTTGAGGGAGGGGGGAGGGGTGTCATGACCCTCATGACACCCTCCTCTGGATCCGCTCTTGACTTCTACATGTTGGATATAATATTTTATTTGTGTAATCTATAAATACCTTTGTGCATACAAATAAAAGTGATTACAGCAACGTTGAAAAGCACAAATGCCCAAGAATGCTGCAGACACACGAGTTTTGGTGTTACAAGGAACGCCTTTTTCAATGCAAAAATGCAAGCTTAGGGATGCACAAACATCTGACAAGCTTTTGTCGGAGGTTGAGATGACTGTAAGAAAATCCTATTACTCGAACTACTGGGAACTCGAAGCTGATCTTTTAAAACTGAAGAATTATCGAGACACAACTCTATAAGGGCGGTTGTAACCAAAAACCCCACCCAAAAGGTAATTTCTGACTGCGCTGCTGTGTTAAGCTACAAGATGCAAAACAATGGGAATGTATCGATAATTAAAAATCTGGCATGGTCGTAAAACCATTGGCAATAATTAATTTTGTAACCCTTTGTTTGCGTTAATTTCTCTCGCATATGCATTAGTGACAAAGATTTGACAAACAATGGAGAGAATCGTCCCCCTAAATAACAGCCGTTAAAAAGAAAATAATTGCTAAAAATGCATTTATCTCATTTTTTCTTTGTTTTTTTAAGCGAGCAGTGTTTCGCTTTCAAAAATATATTCCCAGTGTCTTTTAATTTCTAAAATCTTTGTTGGTTTTCAAAAGAGAAAAATAAGGAATAAGAACCAGGTACCCCTTTTGTAGTATGCATGCTTAGTAACAGACTTGTCTGAAATGAGAGATGCTGAGTGCGTTCAAACACCATAAGTAAGTATTTTTGGTTATTCTCCGTATCTCAAAAATTCAAGTTTTGTTTGAATTTTTACTCAATACAAGTTTTTCTAATCAAAGTTAGTGAAGTCTAAAATGCTTTAGGAACAAGTTTTCGTTTAAACACCTATCAATTTTTCATTATTTGTCAACTGTTGTTTATTTTATATATTTCAAAAATATTTTTTTAAACATGATCCTGAAAATCCATGCTTACATTTTTTTTTTTGCTCTTACTAATTTTGTAGAGTGACACCTCAATATTTGTCTTAGTTGCCTATCATGATTAGCAGCTACACACTGCTTCACTGAAAATTAACATTTTTGTAATTATGATGTGCTATTATTTACCATAAAAGCTTTTTGGCTGAATCGTTATAATATGGTAATATGGAACAGTATGCTAAAGTGGCAGGTTTTCCTACTTTGAAAAACTGTTGTCATTTTTGCTGCTCATACATCTTAGTTACTCATTTGTTTTTTTAATAATTGGCTTATCATTTTATTTTATTAATAGCTTTATTTACGAACCTACTAAAAATTATCTCACTTAAATATCATTTCTAAACTTGCTTAATATAACTTGTTTTGTTAAAAAACTGAACATTTAAATTTAAACTTCAGCATTATTGATTTTGAAAATGTTTGTTAGGCTTTTGTTTTATTACTTTGATGATGAAAATTTGAAAACGAGCCAAGTGCTCTACGTTATAATTTTCTGCTACTTTTGGAAATATAGGTATATTAAATGAAGTTTTCTATTTTTAGATGATCGCAGAACGCCTTCTCCGCTGATATTTAAACAGTTAAGTATGATGATCATCATTTTGTTTCACTTTAAATTGAATTTATAGAAAAGCAGCTTACAAGACATGAAAAGGTCTTGCACTTAGCAGTTGTAAGAAAGAGTTCAAACCAAAGAATTATTTTCAATATTGTTTGAAGTGCTAATCAAAGCAAATTGGTGTATAAATAAATTTTTTTTTTTTAACTTCTTAATATTTGAGTGTTTTTTTCAGACGGGATAGATTTTACCTTAGTTGATTGTTCTTTTTGTTTGATATCTAATATATATATATATTTAGTATCTTAGTTTTCTGTTGCACTTGCAACAATGTAGTGTATAAATTTTGTTTATAGCTTAGTAATAAAATGTTTAATTCAGTGATGTGATGTTCGAAAAAAAAAACATGACTGGACACTTATAGATACAAGCAATATTTTAACAAAACTAAAATTTGAGGAGTTGTTTTAAACTAAAAAAAAAAAAGTCTCGAGAAGCTAGAGTCTGAACAACAAAGACAACTATGGACGCTTCATTATTATTTTTTTTTAATAGAAAGTTAAAAATTAAAATAGTGGTAACAGTAGTTTTTGTTTGCTTTACTGTACAGATAAATAATTATGAATGCATATAGTATAAAACTATAAGTTTAAAATTTTTGTTTTGAAATTGTTGAATTTTTATTATAAATCTTGCACAATTTCTTTTCTAGGACTCAAAACAGCCCTTTACTTCAACATGCTGAAAATGTCAATTTAATTGATAAAAATACAGATTGTAATGGGATTGGAGACTCATTTCTGAAAGGATTAGATCAAAGTAGTACTACTGTTAGAAACAGCACATTAAGAAGGTAACAAATTTTAGATTTCATAATATTTTCGAAGGTTTGTTTTGTTTATTTTATTTGGTATGATTTTTCTTATCAGTTTTTAAAATTTTCAAACAATGAATAATAAAAAGAATGATAGATTTAAGAGCTGGGAAGAGGGAGCACACAGGATTGTTTCCTTTAAACTGTGGTTTAAACCAAATGTGTGTGTGTGTGTGTTTTTCTAACTATGGTTTCTTTGGAAAATTTTTTTGGTGCTTATGTATTTACTCTATCGCAGCTAAATTTGGTAGGTTTTTTTTTTTTTTTTTTTTTTTTTTTTTTTTTTTTTTTTTTTTTTTTTTGAAAAACCAAATTATTTTCCCCAAAAATTCTGTATAAACTTTACATATTAGTGGAAAATGTAAAATTCAATTGATTCAAAATAACTTGCACAGCTTTAGAGATAAAAGCTACGGATCAACAAATTTACAAACATATTAATTTTTTTAAGGTTGCTAGATAATATTTTTTACCTTTTTTCATTCAATGTAACTTTTCTCATTATAGGTATATAAATATGCAAGACAAACCTATTAAGTTTTTCTAAAATTACATTTGGAAAAACCTAAGTAGTTGGATGTCTTTATTTATGTTCTCAGCCTTTTACAATGGAAAATAGTCTAAAAGCATGTTTCAGCCAAAACTTCATTTTACTGTCTAATTTGCTTAATTATTTAATATTTATAGTGACAAATTATGTATCATTGGTGCAATTTGTAATAAATATAGAATAGATTCTTAGATTAGTATAGAAATTTTATTAGATTTTATTTTTTTTAGTCCTTTGGCGGAGTTGGGGAATTCAGTAGATTCCTTGGAGGATTCAGTACAAGATTTCACTGTAAACAAGGTTCATCATTTTGTAACATCAACTGATATTAAACACCACAAAGTAAGCTCAACTATTGCTCCGTCTACTTTGATAGGTGAAAAAGTTTTCATACTTTAACTTTTTCTGTGCCTACACCAACACATTTTCTTTGACTTGGGTACATGTTAATGACTGATAAAGTTTCTAGTATGATGAGCAGCAGAGTAACACGAAGACTTTTTAAATTTTTTTCTTAAACTGAGAAATTAATTTCTTTTTAGAAACTTTGTCAAACTATTGAAAAACTGTACGCATATTCACATTAGAAAATCATTGAAATGATACAGTAAGTGTTATGAAGTGAAAAATATAGTCTATTTTTTAAAGACTTTTTCTGTACTTACTTTTGTCATGGTTTTCACCTTTTGCTTCCGGTTGCAGAGTTAAATTCAGCCGCGTGAACTAAACGCACTTCCGCTTTATAGTGGAGTTGAGTCGAGTGCAATCATTAGCAGGACTACGACTTAAGGCCCCTATATATACGAGCCGGCGCATCAAGATTAAGTTTTACCACTTTGGATCCAGCGCGTGTTTGTGTGTTTGAGTGGTTGTCTTTTCTAGCCAGTAATCGCGTTTTGGTAATTTTTCACTGTGAGCAATTATTAGCGGCACGTGGATTTGGCAAAGCTTAGCAATGTGCCAAAACTTTTTTCTGGTAACCCTACTCCACAACAATGAAAATTTGAAAGTAAAAGTTAAGGAATTGGATCCAAAGTGGTGAAACTTAATCTTGATGCGTCGGCCTGTCTATATAGCGGCTCTACTACGACTGGAAGCTTTAAATCCGACTGAAATTGTTGGAGATAAACCTTGCAATATTAAAGCAGAAGAAGAAATGAAACGAATGAGATTAGCTGACAATCAACATATTAGGCCAATTCAAAAATTTGCTTAGGTGACTTTTTAAAAAAGGCTAATAAGGGCTGTAGAAAATGCATTGGTAGTTCTTCAAATTGAACATTACGCTTGATGGCGTTTGACTCAAGTTGATAAATTAACAAAATTGGAAACGAAATATTCTCATGAATAAAAAATAAAGTGTTAGTGAATAGCATTTCTAACGGCGTTTGTTATTTTTTCGGTGAATTATGCTTAACGGCGTTTGTCTTCACGCAATTCTAAATAAATTTTAAAACGAAAAAACTTTGAAATAAAATATAAAAAAAACTTTTTAAATTTAAAGACTATTTCTGTCTGCTCATTCGCACTAAAAAGTACGAAATAAACGGTGAAAATGCGCTTTGGGTCCCTGCTTGGCGCATTTTCAAAAAGTCGCCAACTGGCGCGTTTTTCCTTGTCTCGCGAATTGAAAGCTCCGAGAGACATTACGCAAAAATTGGCGACTTTTTGAAAATGCGCCAAGCAGGGACCCAAAGCGCATTTTCACCGTTTATTTCGTACTTTTTAGTGCGAATGAGCAGACAGAAATAGTCTTTAAATTTAAAAAGTTTTTTTTATATTTTATTAAAGATAAATATATGAGCTTTAGATTGTATTTTGGAATGATTTCTAGAGTTGTAGATTGAGTAGTTTTCCTTGGGGGTACTGAGCTTCTCCACCTCTCAGACACATAGAAAAAGTGTGCTGTTAAAAATAATGTAATCGGTCTGTAAATAACATTTTTCACTTTTTTTTATCCTATTCATTATTTTGAAAAAATTAAAAGTGGTACGCAGAACTTTTTTCCTCCAGAAAGTGCCACTCTTCCCAAAAAGGTTGGCCACCCCTGCTGAGGTATTGCAGAGTATTAATAGTGGCACTGTTAATACTCGGCCCATTTTTTCTCTCGCATAGAATGAAAACAGGCTTAATCATATGGATTTTTATCTGTTGCCACTTAACGTGATTAATTTTATTCCACATTCTGGGGCTTTTCTGGCAACAAACTATTTTCAGTTTTCCTTTTAATTATTCTGTTGCCATTACAGTTATTTTTTGCAAAACAATGTCAATCAATAGAGGTACTATTTTATTTTGAAATTTAATGCAGTTTAAAGTTTTCCTTATCTTTGAGTACGGCCCTGGTCAGTTTAAAACCTCATATAATCGAATCTGCATAAAATGAGGGTCTACTGCATGCCATAAAGCATTAGATAATTATTATATTATCTGAAAGGTTTTAAATAATTCTATTGAAATTTTATAAATGTTATGATTAAGAATTGTTGTTCAAAATTTAATTGAATGCTTACGTGTTGCATATAGTTAATCAAATTAAGCTAACTTTATTAATTCAACAGCCCCGAAATTTTACTCAATTTAAAGAATATCATTTAAATGGAGCCATTCCGAAAGAGACGAAAAACTATGTAAGTTTAGCAGAACAAGTAACTGCATTTCAGAAAAAAACTCCAGCAAGATTTCACACAGTTGGGCCTAAACGTATGTATTGACTTTATAATTTTCAAGAAAAATTGCTACTTTTATTTTGTATGTGAATCTTTGTAGTAAACTTTCGATTATAGAGGCTCTCTGGGAAAACAAATCTTAGTTAACTTTATTCTTGTAGAGCAAAAATTTTTTTTAACCCTCTGGCGGACATGCATGTAATATTACGGCCTGTTGAAATCCCTCTCAAAATGGACTTGCATGTAAAAAACTGCCTGGAAAAAGCTACCTCCCGTGAAATTCCATCCTCGCTTCCCCTCTCCATCCTCACTTCCCCTCTCCACTCCCACTCCACTTTTTCCTGGTAGTTTTTTACATGCAAGTCTGTCGTGAGGGGGATTTAAACATGCCGTGACCGAAGTTGGCCGAAATGTTCACCATTAAAGATGGCGATAGGTTTGAAGTACACTGCGCTTGCATGGTAAACGAAACGTGAGGAGAAAAGGTTCATACTTTAATTTTACTTTTATAATTTTAATAACACATAACCTTGCGAGTCTGGGAACCAATAATAAAGGTCTTTAGATCCAACAAAAAACACTGGTCTGAAATCCATTTGTCCCAGAATGTTTTCCCTTTCCAACGACAAGTGTTCTTTCCGTTGGCATGCGCCTTAATGCGCTTTACCAAAAGGCATTCAGATGATGCACATGTTTACACTTTTCTGAAGACTTTTACTCTTATTCCCTAAAGAGCCTAACGCATTAGTATGTACTGTACTTTCAAAGAAGAAATTCGTATTCAGTGACCTATTGGCATATTTTAGCAATCAGCTGAAAAAATATTTTTATATTAAAATTATTTTTGTTTAGAACAAGTAACTATGCTGAATGAATTTTTGCCGATTAATCTGCTGAATTTTTAAAATTCTTTTAATAAAATTACTTTTGCTTAGAGCAAGAATCTATGCTGAATGATAAAACCTAACTAATAGCTTCAACCCTCAATGTGGTGTTCTCTTTG
>JAXGGA010014941.1:0-30620 GCA_038373865.1 Uloborus plumipes | reverse complement strand
TTATGACTGCTTCAATTTTCATTTCTAAGTAGCCGAATCGACTACTTTTAACATGGACACCACTTTGAGGAATTTTTGCAACGCCGCTGCATCTTATCTCTTTCTTACAAACGTCTAACATATTTATCACTGTCTTATTTGCACTTATATTTTTTTTTTAAATTTTCTTCATAGTTTTATTACAAAAAGGAATAACAATGATTTAACCCAGCACAGCAACAATAAAAAATATACTTTCCACAATGCTTTTATTTATGAATAATATCTAATTTATCACCCCCTCTTCATCATGTATACTCAAATTTGAATGTACTGTCATGATCTAAAATTTTAAATCAGTAAAATATATGCATGTTATTTCAAAGAAGAAGAAAACATTTTGCTTTGTAACTATAGATGTAGGATATTATTTCGTAGAGGATATAACGAAGCATTAAATATCATAAAAAACTACAAATATTGGAAAAATGTCTCGCGCTTTTTGAACTAGAGAAAACTATTTGCAAACACGAAGATTGGAAAATTCTTAGCAATTTCTCATGTTTGAATAAGTTTATTTATTGTTCTCAACACCATTTTTCTACGAATCTTCTTTTTTTATCTTAAAAACTTTCTTTTTTTGAAAATGAATTTAAACGTATATTCTACTAAAATTCAATCGCGAAGTAGCTAATGAATTTTGAAAGTAATTTGTAATCGCTACATTTTGAAAGAAATAGTCGTACATTTATAATAAAGTAGTGATAGTTGTAGTTCACTACAAATAAAATGCAGTTTTTCTAACTACTAATAAAATTTCTGAAAATATAATAACTTAATCATCTAAGTTTGCCACAACAAATAGCAATCACAGTCATAGTTGCAACAAATTGGCTCTGCTTTCTCTTAAGATGCTTGAATATTGAATAAAGAACACGGCTTGATTACTTGAGTCTTGGGCCACGATGTGCATAATAATAAAATTCAGCAATTACACATATACAATTACACAATACTAAACAGTTCAAAGCCTATGAATGTTAATCGACTGGTTTTTCTCACATAATATTGCAAATTTATGTACGGATATTCATTAAACATTTCTTTTTAATTTTGTAATGTGCTAGGTGTATGGTAAAATATTAAACTGAAACTTTTGGATGAGCATGTTTGAAAGTATGCATTTATACTTGTACTTGATACATCATGTATTTCTTTTTGAAATAGTTGTATTAAAAATACATTAAGGTGTTTTTCAAATAATGTTTTTTAACAATGCAGTAAAATCTAAATATAATCGTTTTTTTTCCTCTGAATTGAGCTGAAAAAATTAAATCGAATATCAAAGTATAATAGAGTTTAGACTGATTGTGCAATGAATTTAATTAAATTCGAATACCAGAAAATGGGCTTTATCATGTCAAAGATAAAACAGCATTGAACGTAGAAGAAAAAAAAAAGACCCTTTCTAAATCTGACCATAATCAACTCTGATGAACATTTAGAAATGAACTCTTAATTGATTAAGCAGTATAATCTTTTAGATTAATTATAAGCTTTTAATATATATTTCCGTATGTAAAAAATTCCAAGATAATATTGTAATTAACTAACAAGAAATCTTTTTTGTAACTTTTGTGTGCTTATTTATGTAATCATATTTAAAAGGGCAAAACTTCTATTCAACACTGAAAAAATATTTTTTTTGCATGAATGAGACTAGCAAGATAAATGATACTAGTTTTTGTTTCTATTCTAGGATTAATCACTTCTTAATAACGCAACTGATGACTGCAACTTAAGACATGCCAGATTATTGTGAAAAGTATTGTCTAGGGTTTCAATTTGACTTTTTTTTTATACATTGCAAAATCTATTTAATTATGTTAATGAAAAAAAAAAACTTTCATTAGAAATTGTCAAGTGGAGCTTCGAAGATATTTCCACAAAAAGTGAAACTTGTTCATTGCGCATTACACGAACCAATGAATTTGATACAGAAAAGGAATAAAATATAATGTTTTACAGCCTTTTTTTACTCTAAATTGTAGCCTTTTGAAACAAGAACATAACTGTAGCAATTTATTTTCAAAAAGTGTACCTAATAGCTGGTGAATCCTTCATATTACGTCAAAACTGACTTTTTTGTAACCTTTTGAAAAGAAAACTCCTTACTTCTTAAAGATTTTATTATGTTACCAAGTCAACACAATGCTCTGAGAGAAAAGGAAACGTCAGAATTTCATTCACCCTACAGCTCACATTTCGAGCAATTTTAGACTATAATAATAGTGCTATCAGAAAACGTTAGCATCAGGACCGATATATCAGATTAGTAGCAGTACTTTGCGGAAAGCTGGAGAAAATTAGATTTATTTGACATAGGAATCGCATTTCAAAGAAACTTAAGGTAGTTAAGATGATTCTAATGATATTAAGGAGGTGTTTAGAAAGGTTTTTTTTTAACAAAGGTGTTTGTAGGGGTTTTCTATTTAGTTGAAGAATTATAAGGCTTTCCTTTTCTTCGCACGATCCGTCTAAAATTAACTAGTGATTTGTTTCTTGAGTAGTTAATATAAAATATCAACTCATCCAAGATAATTCATTTCTTTAAAAAAGTTATACGTTTAATCCACAATGATAGTTTTTCAGTAGTTAAGATGATTCTAATGATATTAAGGATGTGTTTCAAAGAGTATCTTGTTTTCTAACATTTGTAGGTCTAGTAGGTTTGTAGGGTTTTCTTGTATAGTGGAAGAATGTTTTTTTCTTGTTTGCACGATGCGCCAAAAAATACTAACGATTTATTTCTAAAATAATTAATATAAATTCTAAAGTCATCAGAGATGATTCATTTCTTCTATGAAACACATGCCTAAACGAGAATGATAGTGTTCTAGCAGTTAAGATAAATATATTTATCTGAAGGATTTGTTTGGAGACGTACCTTTTTTTACACGTGATTATAAGAGTTTTTTTATTTAGTAGAAGAATAATATTTTTCTGTTTACACAATGCGTCCGAAATTAAGTAGCAATTTGTTTCGTAACTAACTAATATAAATTCTAAACTAAGGAGATTCATTTCTTCAAAGAAGCATATGCTTGAACTAGAATGATAGTATTCCAGTAGTTAAGATGAATCTACTGATATTAAGGAGGTGCTTGGAAAAATATCTTTTTACAGAAACTGTATAGGTTTTCTAAATGATTAGATCAAGAATAGGGTTTTACTTTTTTAAGCGATTCGTCTTGCAATTAACTAGCGATTTCTTTTGTCTATCTCATTAGAAATTAATAATTAAAAAATATTCCAGAAGAACCATGCAGCCGAACTATTTTCGACTGAGGAACTATTTGCGGGGAAGACAAGTAGACAATGTGCTCCGAACATGTTGTTTATTGTTTGGGATAGAACATATTAGTCCTGCCAATTTTATATGTTTTATGTATTTTTGAAATTTCATTTTTCTCTTTTATTTTTATTTTTACCTGTTCGTCATCTTACATGACTCCATTCGTCATCTTCCCCATGTGTTGGGTAAGATGACGAGAAATGCTTTTATTTTGATGATAAATTTTTCATATTTCAAAAGGAGATACCCAGAGTTTCAATATTTTATTTGACCTATCACTTCAAAGAAGTTGGGGCTTTGAAATTTCAATTTGCATTCTAAAGCGAGAAAAAGTTTTTAAAGCTCAGTATCGCCATTTTAACCCAATTTACCGTACTTGTGCTTCTCTTATTTTGAAACAAGCATTAAGAATCTAAAAGCCGTACTCTACACAGTCTATTAAAAAACTTTTCAGGAGGGATTTACCCTTTATGCCATGACGGGATTCAGAATTTCTGATTATATTAAATTAGTATTATAAATCCTAAATGACTGTAATCATGCTGGCACTTGAAAGTACCTTTCCTTGTACTTTGCTGAGAGGTTGACAGATGGTACCTATGATAGCAAACAGTTTTTTAGGGGCCCTAAGGCGTAGGAGGCCTTAGACCCTACTGATTGTCATTTTTTTTACTCGATATATAGTGTTACAAATCTTGTAAATAGTTGTTATTTTTCCTGCCTTGCATTATTTTTATTAGTTTTGGTTTTATCTGACGTCATGTTGCAAAAGTATCTGAAGATATCACTTTTATCACCTGTATACCGGCCCTGTAACACTTTGCAGTTTTTACACTTGCCCTAACTTTAATAAGCGTGAAGACATTTTCGCGCTGAGTGTGTTTTTGTTTTCTTTTTACTAGAAGTTTCGTGAATGGATTGTTCGAATTTATGAATGATTTGGAATACTCCGGGTTTTTCTGGAACATTATCGAAACTACGTTTCGAGTATAAATAGCTGGCCTTGAACACAAGTCAGTCAGTTTTTCTCAGATGGGCTTTCTGAGATGCTCGTTTTCGTTCGCTTGGCGAATGGTTGTTTTGCTTTTGTAATTGCTTAATTACTGTTCACGTTTGATACGTGGTGCTGAGTTACTGTTGAGAGTACAGTGTACTGTTTTGCTACCTAATTGCTGATGTTTAGCAATTGTTTTCTGCTCTTATTGTAAATAGTGTACATACTTGTAAATAAATTTATAGTTACTTCCTCAAGATTGGAATGCTCATTTGAAGAAAGTTGAAGGTGCTACGGACTCGTTACAATTTTGGCGCCCAACGTGGGGCATTTTCAAGGACTTTCTTGGAATTACCTGTGAATTCGGACTTTTCTTCCTAAGGACTTTTTGACTTCAGAATTTTATGGTGATTACTCGAGCAATGGAGGAACAACTGAAAAAACTCCTTGATGCTATCAACGCTGTTAAAAGTGACATGACTGCGAGCATGGCTGCGAATCAAGAGCAAATAAAGAATGATATGGCGACTCTGGCTACTAATCAGGAACAATTAAAGAATGAGCTCGCTACTAATCAAGAACAATTAAAGAATGAACTGGCTACTAATCAAGAACAATTAAAGAATGAACTGGCTACTAATCAAGAACAATTAAAAATTGATCTTTCAACTAATCAAGAACAATTGAAAAATGATCTAGCTGAAGAAATTAAAAGCGATTTAACGTCAATGAAAAGTTTGGTGGAAAGTAAATTTACCAATGTGGAAAATAAAGTGGAGGCTCTGGAAGAGAAAGTTGACAGCGTTGAGAATCGAATCACCACAGTAGAAAACCATGTGGACAAGAAAATTAAAGAACTTGAATCGAAGTTATCAGCATCCTCCAACAATTCAAGTGACTGTGTAGCTACAACTGGAACTTCTCGTCCATCCATCAAACTGGCCACGTTTGACGGGAAGACCTCGTGGAATATTTACAGGAAGCAGTTCCTCATCGTTGCAGAAGCAAACTCCTGGGATTCTTCCACGAAAGCCTGTCACCTTGCAGCCTCGCTGAGAGGGGATGCAGCTGAAATACTACAGACCTTCCCAGAGGACAAGCACCGTGACTTCGAAGCCTTATCATCGGCCTTGGAGCTTCGCTTTGGCGAATCATGCCAAAAAGAATTCAGCCAACTTCAGCTCAAATCCCGACTCCAGAGGGCTGGAGAGACTTTGCAAGTTTTTGCAGCAGACGTTGAGAGGCTTTCCCATCTCGCCTTCTCGGACTGTCCTTCGGGTGTTCGCGATAGCCTGGCCCTGAACTACTTCATAGATGGAGTGCGAAATCCAGAACTTCAGACGGCTCTCCGGATGGCGGACATTAAGGATTTTAAATCCGGTCTGGTCTACGCAATGAAGTTCGAGGCTGCACAGCAAATGTCCCGCAAGGATCGCCATTCGACCAGGGGCGTGGAAGTGAGTGCCCAAGATTTGAACTCAACTCGTCTCTCGGACATTGAGCGACAAATTAAAGAGATGTCGGGGACCCTGAAGAAGATTGCGGCTCGCAAAGACCAAGGTGGACAAACACTGAAGTGCTGGAAATGTGGCGGTGAGGGCCACGTACGAAGGAATTGCGAAGCTCGCCAAGAAAAGAAGACGTCTCCCAAAGTTTTCCAGATTTCCCCAAGAAGTGGCGGCTGCAACGGACTCTTCATTTACGCTTATGTGAATGGGTTTCCCTGCGAAATGATTGTGAACACAGGAGAAAACGTTACCATTATTAAGACTGATGAGGCTCATCAATTTGGACTCAAGATCTTATGGACGCCGCCTTGCGTTACTCTCCAAACTGTGACAGGTGACAAAATCGAGATTGAAGGAAAAGTGAACTTAGAAATAATGTTCGGGAGCGCCACTTACCATCACACGGCATTCGTTGCTGACATTACAGATCCCTTCATTCTCGGACTGGACTTTTTGAGAAAATTTGATTTTTCTATCGACCTTAAAAATAATGAGCTGCACTCGATGAGGGAAGACATAGCAATTTTCAATGCTGAAAATAACTTAAAATCCGCTCATCAAATAATAGCCCAAACAGATTTATTGATTCCCTCTAGATCAGAAGTACTAATACCTGGCTCCATCAAAGAAAACAACAGCTTTAAATTCGGCCTCATTGAATATCCTAACCAGAATAATAGCCCAAAAGGAGTACTGGTGGCCTCTACGCTTGTGGACCTTTCAAGGAATGCAGTTCCTGTGAGAGTCGCCAATGTAAGTGAAAGACCGAGGAATATTAAGAAAGGAGAAGTGTTGGCAACTTGTACTCCCGTAAACTGCATCATCAGAAGAATTGATTCCTCCGAGACTGTGTCTTCCGAGTCCTTGACTTCGAAATTAATTGAGAGTGCACTATTATCGAAGGATCAAAGATACGCTGCGGAAAAATTGGTGGACAACTTCAAGCAGGTGTTTTCATCTACATCCGAGGATGTTGGTCGCACGAGTTTAGCGCAGCATAGGATCGACACTGGAGATCATCCCCCTATCAAGCAGCATCCAAGACGACTACCGTTCGCCAAGAAGGAAGAGGTTGAGATCCTCGTAAAAGAGATGCAGGAGAATGATGTCATCGAACCCTCATCCAGTCCTTGGGCATCCCCTATCGTCTTGGTCCGAAAGAAAGACGGCTCCACCAGATTTTGTGATGACTACCGACGCCTGAATGACATCACCAAGAAGGACAGTTACCCTCTTCCACGGATCGATGACACTCTGGACACCCTTTCCGGACACAAGTGGTTTTCGACCCTGGATTTAAAGAGCGGCTACTGGCAGGTGGAGATACACGCCGACGACCGAGAGAAGACGGCGTTTACAACCGGACAAGGCTTGTGGCAGTTTAAAGTAATGCCGTTCGGCCTCTGCAATGCACCAGCCACGTTCGAGCGTCTTATGGAGTCAGTGTTACGAGGACTTTCTTATGAATCCTGTCTTGTCTACCTGGACGACATCATCATCATAGGACGCAGTTTTGAGGAACATTTGGCTAATCTTAGGAAGGTGCTGCAGAAGCTTAAGGAAGCCAACCTGAAGTTAAGCCCGTCCAAATGTAATTTGTTCCGCCGTGAGGTGAACTACCTTGGTCACATTATCTCTTCTGAGGGTGTACGAACCGATCCAGATAAGGTATCCGCAGTCAAGAATTGGAGCCGCCCCGAAAATGTTCATCAGCTGCGAAGTTTCCTGGGGCTCTGCACGTACTACAGGAAGTTTGTGAAGGGTTTTTCCAACATTGCACGACCTTTGCATAAGCTGACGGAGAGCAAACAAAAATTTGAATGGTCCAAAGAATGCGAGGATGCATTTCTACAGCTGAAGGAGGCTTTAACATCAACGCCTATTCTCTCTTATCCTCAGCCTGAAAAATCCTTCATACTTGACACTGATGCGAGCCACGAGAGCGTTGGAGCTGTTTTATCTCAAGAAATAGACGGTAACGAACATGTCATCGCTTACTGGAGCAAATGCTTATCCAAGTCGGAGCGGAATTATTGTGTCACGAGAAAGGAATTGCTCGCCATAGTTAAAGCTGTAGAACATTTCCATCATTACCTCTACGGCCGTAAATTCCTGCTCCGGACTGATCATGCCTCTTTAACTTGGCTTTTGAATTTCAAGAATCCAGAGGGCCAGGTAGCCAGGTGGATACAGCGGCTCCAGGAATATGACATCGAGATTAAGCACCGAAAAGGTTTGTCACACGGTAATGCTGACGCATTATCAAGAAGACCTTGTTCCGAGAACTGCCATTATTGCTCCCGAATAGAGAAACAGTACGGGACGACAATCCCTACTGCCTGTCAAGTTACTGCAACTTCGTCATCTTCAGATCCTGAGCCATGGAGTGACGACCAAGTAAGAAAAGATCAGCTTGAAGACCTAGACCTAAAGCCTATCATAGAGTTAATGGAAAAGGACAGTCGGCGACCTAGTTGGCAAGATGTTTCTCTCTACAGTCCTGCAACGAAAAGATACTGGGCTCTATGGAAATCTCTCCAGTTGCGAAATGGTGTCCTGTATCGGAAATGGGAATCTGACGATGGCAAAGCATTTAAATGGCAGTTACTTCTTCCCAGATCAAGAATTCCAGACGTTCTAAAGGAGTTGCACAGTAGTCCGACTGGAGGACATTTTGGTGTGTTGAAAACCCTCTGCAAGGTTCGAGAACGCTTCTTCTGGAGCAAGGCGAAGGATGACGTAGAGAAGTGGTGTCATTCTTGTGACGCCTGTGCTGCCCGTAAAGGACCGAAGAGAAGAAGCCGCGGGAAGCTACATCTTTACAACGTAGGAGCTCCTTTCGAACGAATCGGGATCGACATTCTTGGTCCTCTACCGAAAACTACTGATGGGAACAAATACATCCTCGTTTCCATTGACTATTTCACCAAATGGCCCGAAGCATATTCCATTCCGGATCAAGAAGCTACCACTGTAGCAGAGACTCTAGTCCAGCATTGGATCTCGAGATATGGGACACCTTTGCAGATCCACTCCGATCAGGGGAGAAACTTCATCTCTGCTGTGTTTAAGGGCCTATGTAAAATCCTCAAAATTGAGAAAACTCGAACGACACCACTACACCCACAATCGGACGGCATGGTGGAGAGATTCAACAGGACAATCCTTAATAATCTCTCGCTTATGGTCTCCAAAAATCAACAGGATTGGGACAAGAAACTTCCTCTGTTCCTGCTGGCCTACCGCAGTGCTGTCCACGAGACCACCGGATATTCCCCATCTCAGATGCTCTTCGGCCGAGAGCTTCGGCTACCTTGTGATCTCGTCTTCGGTCTCCCTCCAGATGCGCCTTCATCGCCTGAGGAATACGTCCAGGATCTCCAGGCCCGGTTGGAAGACGTTCATCACTTCGCACGGGAGCGAATCAACATCGCGACGGAGAAGATGAAGACCCGATACGACACAAGGTCCACTGGTCATGATTTTCAAGAAGGTGACAAGGTGTGGCTATGGAATCCCATCCGACGTAAAGGTCTATCACCCAAATTGCAGTCGCATTGGGATGGACCCTACACAGTCCTTCACCGGCTGAACGACGTCGTAGTGAGGATCCAGAAGTCATCACATTCAAAACCTAGGGTTGTACATTATGATCGGCTAGCCCCATACTATGGCCATAGTTCGTAAAGTAAATCTAAAGCTACCATGGTAATTTGTTTGTAAATTTTGTGTATAACTTTTGCCTTTAATTGTCTGTAATATTACTTCATCAATGTTATTATTTCTTTCATGTTCTCATTGTTATTGTTTATCATGTTTATGATTGGTCATCTTGTAATGTGTGCACCTGTAAATTTTCCCTTGCTTCCTTTCTGGGGATTGTGCTGCTCGGGACGTGCAGTCCTTGGGAAGGGGGCAATGTTACAAATCTTGTAAATAGCTGTTATTTTTCCTGCCTTGCATCATTTTTATTAGTTTTGGTTTTATCTGACGTCATGTTGCAAAAGTATCTGAAGATATCACTTTTATCACTTGTATACCGGCCCTGTAACACTTTGCAGTTTTTACACTTGCCCTAACTTTAATAAGCGTGAAGACATTTTCGCGCTGAGTGGGTTTTTGTTTTCTTTTTACTAGAAGTTTCGTGAATGGATTGTTCGAATTTATGAATGATTTGGAATACTCCGATTTTTTCTGGAACATTATCGAAACTACGTTTCGAGTATAAATAGCTGGCCTTGAACACAAGTCAGTCAGTTTTTCTCAGATGGGCTTTCTGAGATGCTCGTTTTCGTTCGCTTGGCGAATGGTTGTTTTGCTTTTGTAATTGCTTAATTACTGTTCACGTTTGATACGTGGTGCTGAGTTACTGTTGAGAGTACAGTGTACTGTTTTGCTACCTAATTGCTGATGTTTAGCAATTGTTTTCTGCTCTTATTGTAAATAGTGTACATACTTGTAAATAAATTTATAGTTACTTCCTCAAGATTGGAATGCTCATTTGAAGAAAGTTGAAGGTGCTACGGACTCGTTACAATATGTTATTTGGTGTATTTTAAACAAGAAAACTTTCAAAAAAATTTTAAAAAATTCCTAAAATAATTTGGGACATAAATTTTTAAACAAATTAGACTGGACTTAGATGAATTGGGTTTTATCAAGATCTGTAGCCAAGAAATAGGACTACTTGATAGAATGCTCTCGACGTAAATGTCATTGCAGTACAGCATTAAAGCATCAAAAGGGCTTCCATTGTGTTCAGACTTTTATACATGAAATATACTTTTCAAACGTGGAAGATAATTATTACAGAACTGTGGTAGTGCTGAGGAAACAGAAAATATATAATCATTACCTGATTTCCTGATTTCGTTATGATCCAAATGGCAGCAGATAGAATATAAATGGCAATTAATCAAATCAAATTCACTACATTTGCTCAATCTGTGCCCTTTATACGTGAAATTGGGGAAAATTTATTAATATTATAGAGATCGTTCCACTAAACAAACTTTAAGTCCTTCAATAATTCTCAAATGCCATTCTCGCAGAAATTGATTCGATAGAGTTTAATAATAGTAGAGTGACGTTCAATAAACTCAGAAGTACTCTTAAAGCAAACCTTCTCAAATGATTGATTTATTCAAGTGTATTCAACTTTATATATTAATTCAACTCCTTGAATTTTACAATGGGTATTATCCACTTTGATATTACCTTAAAATATGAAATTACTTGGTGAAATATTTTTGAAAACTGACCTGCGTCTTGATGACTGAAATGTATAGTTATGTTCTAAACTAAAACAAAATTATTGATTTTAAACTAAAACGAAGATTGCAATGTAATTTACTGACAGTATTCAAATAATTCATTTAAATAAATTCAACAATTGTAACTGTATAAGAGCTCTCATTTTACGGTTACCTTTTGACTCTGATATTTTCATTGCTTATAGAAATATGATTGCAATATTTCACTAATGCACGTTTAACATCTTCCATTCTTACGTTGTCTACGTTGTTATCAATTATGTAATAAAAAATGTCGCATGTTTTTAGTAGCCAATTCGTTTAACATTTTGTAGTTAAGTAAAAACTATAAACAATCTTTGAATGGGAAAACAATGGGGGGAATGGGGTTGGTGTTTGAATGGGGTTGGGGGGGGGGGGGTAATAGAGGAGAAACATTCTGATTACATTGAAATTATTTATTCTTAGTTCAAAAAAGTCACTTCTATTTTTGCATCCTGATCACTCTTAGATCCAATTCCAGCAAAGCTATAATACCAATACACAATATTAATATGAATAAAGTGATCTATTTTAGCAACAATGATTCATGTTGAATTAAAACTTTCTTTTCTACTTTTTATTGCACCTCGAACAGCTGTGAATGTCAATAATGCTCTCTGAAGCACTATTTCACTATTTACACAAAGCTTCAAGCACATTTTTTTAATGTTTCTTAACATACATTTTAATTGAAAATTACACACACATAAAAATACAAAAAAGGTAAGCAAAAAGTAATCAGTCTGTGCATCATACTATAAAACATTGATTGTTTATTAATTTTTTGTCAAGTACTGGTTTTTAGATAAAAAGTTACGTTTTCGTTCGTAAGTGTCAATGTTTAATCCCTTCGAACCTTAAATTAAACCTTATATATGCATCGAACAACAATCTAATATAATCCACACCAGCATTGGAAATAAAGATTTCTTTGGGGAAAAATCTACTTAAACTAAATCTACCCTTTTAAATTAAGAGTAAAAGAAAAGGTAACTTTTTATGCAAAATATTTTTCAATTACTTTAAGCAAAAGAGGAAAAATGAAAGACATAGGGATAAGTTGCTTTTAAAAAATCTATTTAATAAAAAATCCACTTTGAACTGGATAATTCCTTAAATGCAATAAATAATGCATAGGTAGATAAAAGTGTATTTATTTTAGACAATAGGCTAAATTTATGACTAAAAGTTAAAATACTTACGAAATTATGAAATGAGTATTTTGCGATAGAAGTTGCGTGTTTTAGTTGCGTTTTGAGTTGATGTGTTTAAAAGTGATTACACGAATCATTTTTCTTAAGATAAGATTCAACTAGGATGAGTTGGATTTTGTCACTATAATTTTAAAATGATAATTAGCATTGTAAAAAAAATACAGCAGTTGCTTTAGCAGTCATGCAGTAGATTTTTATGCATGTTTCTTCTGTCCCCGCGACTGTAATCTTGTTCAAAGGTACTTGCGCTGTGAAAACGTAACATTTTTCTTTAAAATCAAGTAATCTTATGTAAGCGATAGAAAGGGTTCTTATGAACTTCTGCATCGTGAAACGGCAACAGGAACACATACGTGAGTAAACAGTCATAAAGTGAAACTGCGATTGAGCCTCAGCGGCCGAACGATCTCAGTTGTAGGTTGACATACTTCAGATGGTGAGCTCAAATTCTCGAGCTCTGAATGAACTGTCCCTTTTTTGGGCAGTAATTTTTTTTAATATAAATCAATATTAATAAAACTACCCTACGTAGCGGAGGCGGAACGTCTCCGTTATCTTTTGTTTTTGATAATGCACAGTATTGTGCTGCACTATTTACAGTGCTAATAAAAGCAACCCCAACTGGAAATTTACAGCTAACAGAGTTGGCAGCGATTGTGCCTGCAACTTTTGCCATAAAATCTGTTTTTTTTTTTTTTTTTTCCTCGACAGTATAGTTTCACACTAAATTCAGTTTTCTTTAACTAAGTTCTTGAAAATACTCTATCTCCCTTTAAAAAGGAAACACATTTTACCTTTAAATCTTTAATAGAGACTGACATTTTTACAGCCAAATAATTTAAAGAAAAAAAAATTGAACTCAAAGTTAGTTTGCTTTCATTTTGATGTCTTCGATTTTAGGAAGATTTGCGAGTTTTTTTGACTCTTCGATATGTGATATATATATACACACATACAAAAACAACATTTTAATTAACTATATGTATGAAGCTTTAATTTAGAAAACAATGTGTCTAAAGTTATTATATAGTCCATCATTTATTTAAATCAAAAATCTAAATTTGGCTCAATCGAAAATTTGGAAATATATGCTAAGATAATCTCATTCTCAAAAAAAGACCAAAACGTAGTGTTCTCAAGTAATAAGACAATTTCTAGCCAATTGAATTTCTGTATTAGAATCAAAAACCAATTTTTAATAAAAACGGAAATGAACACTTTTAATGATCATACTAATAAATTTGAATCGATTTGGATAAAGAATGTTTATATAGAATTACGAATAATGTATAAGATTCGATTTCAAAAACTAATCCACTTAAATGCAATAATCGATATTGAAACAATGATGAAATTTTTATTCTACGAAGAGAATCGAAAAGGCAATTAGCAAAGATCTCTCCGGCTGTATTTCACACTTCAATGTTTTTCTTCATAATATACTTAACTCTTTCTTATTTTCATAAAAAACTTTCAGAGAACTGTATTAAATTCAATATTCAGCAATATATTAGTATATTGATTTGATCTCTGTGTTATTGGTGTCTTTAATCTTTTAAACACATTTCGTAGCATTCCAAATTAAATTCATGGCGTCATATAATCTTTCATCGCACTATCAGCTTCACAAATTGGAAAATACTCTGATAGTATGACACTCAAGGGAAATAAAGCAGTTCCTTTGTTATAAGAGCATCTTTATCTACTGTCAGCAACTGCAGTAATCTACTGTTTCACTGCAGTTAAGTTGGAAAAGGAAGTTTTGTAAAGGAAATGGCATTTATTTTAGAATATATCTTCTCATCAGAGACACGTTTACACACACTGCAAACTTTTCAAAGCTATTCAGGTAGAATTATGTTAACAATTATAGTATTGTGCTATGATATTCTATAGAATAACATAGTGTTTTCTTTTTCAAACAAATATATGGTTATTTAAGAGAATATTATAAGGAAAAGTCTCAATGATTATATTAATAACAAGTCCATAAAATTTAAGAAGTTATGCAGAACATAATGGAATGTCTTATAATTCGCGAGTAATTAAGCATGATATCATTCTTTACGTTTACTGGCATTTTGTGCCAAATACATATGTTCACGTAAAGTAAAAGACATACATATAGAAATTAGTCAAAAGCAAAATATGCAAACATTTATTTTTAGTGTTAATAATTTAAATAAAAAGAAAGTACAATCATTCAATTTACCTAAACTTTATGCCGTTTTAATATCCTTGTCAATAGGTGAAACAGAGGATAATTGTGCAAATTGCTAATAGCCCAGAAAAATGCTTTCAGTAACTAGAGCATTTTTATGTGATTCATATAGTTCGACTTAACTTTTCTTTGGTTTCGGATTACGTATATTTTCAGACATGTGCGCTCGGTATACGAGAATCCTTTTACAAATATACCCAGTCGGTAAGCGCATGGTAATCACTTTATTCACAACTGAGGGATCACTAAATTCGCTTCCATGTTTGGTGTTTCTGTGTGATTTTTTTCGTAAACATTCTATAGTCTTATGTTTTTTCCCTAAAGTATAGAAATTAAGATATCTTAAACAATTCCACAAGCCGTAAGAGGGGAGTTTTTGAGCCCTCATAATGTCATTTTTAATGTTTTGAAAAATTTATGAAATTTTGAGCAACATTAAAGTTTTTCTGAATATCAAATCTTGAATATGTTTGAACAGAAATTGAAAACTCTCGAACCAATATATCTTTTATATTTTTCTACTCCTATGCTACATCTAGAATTTAAGGGATAAGAAACCTTACCAAAAAATCCGCTTTAACTTCTCCAAAAGTGAGAAATACTTTTTGAGGGACAGGAACATTAATACTGTCTGGCATGATGCGTCACATTATATGTCCCAGGGTTATGCAGAAGGCATTAATCTATGATGGGATATTTTAGATATAAATGCGTCAACAATATATGTTAGGAAATTGTAAGATTTTTGTATGTTTTATGAAAATTAGTTTAGATTCAAAGTCAATATAATTAATTCTAGTTGATGTAAAAATAGTTTCATTAGTAAGGGAAGCTATAATAAAATGTTTTACAAATTATTCTGCTAAAAAACAGTTAACGCAATGTATATACGTGAATATAATTTAAGAGTACCAAAAATAAAATTGTTACTTTACTTTAACTATTCAAGCATGTTCTTCCAAATAACGGTATTAAAGAAAAAAAAAACACACAACTTTACATGGCACATGTAATTCGTCTTCAATCGTGCATTCAGAAGAAGAAAACGCTTATATAAAAACGTTGAGATTTTTTAAAAAATATTTTTATTTTTTTTTTTTTTTATTTTATGATAATAGCATTTGAATGCATTTGCAAACTATAAAATTTATGAATGCAAAATGCTTGCGTAGCTCAATAAATCATATATTTTCAACATTATGATTTTAAAAATTTAACTTATTGCATATATATTTCAGTTAGGATACAGGAACCTATTTTTTTCTTACTTCTCGTTTAAAAGTTTCAAAATAGATCATTAACATAGCCGAGCAGAGTTCATGATCACTAGCTCCATGTATAGTTTCAAACAAGAGTTTAAAAACGAAAGCATCAGGACTTGACGCCTTTCATTAAAATGTTGAAGTTTATGTGTAAAACATCTCGGGACTTTTAGGAAACTACCAAAAAATGTTTATCCACTGATTTTTGATATCAAGCATCGCTTCGTCTTTGTTTTGAAACAAAATTAAATAATTTTGTACTTTAATAAATTAAACAGAAACACATGGACCTCATACATCTTATTTTTTAACCTACAGCATTTCTGACATTTATGCTATCCATCATATAAATAAATTAATTTCAACAATGTTAAATTTATCAAAACCTCTCAATTCTTCAAAATTTAACATCATTCCCGAGTTTATCCGTTACACTGACGCTGTCGATGCCACACAGCTTCCGGAGTCATTTATTTTCACACTCAATGTCAGCTTGAGAATAAAGTATTGAAAATGTCTGCTTAATTTTAATGAAGAACCTTCATCTCTATCCCGTTGGGCGATTCTTTTGTCCCCTGTTCCCTTCAACAAGATGCTAATTTATGTTTCTGTTTTAAACTCTCGAATAAATTTCGTATTCGGATTTACGCTTCAGAAGCTTCAAGTTAATGAAAAATAATCAAAAATTCATTTAGAGTTAATTTTAGTCATGCATATATTATATTCGTTTATCTAAGCTTATTTGGAAAATCTGTCTAAAGTAATCGCTGTGAATTACTTAATCCATTATTTTTAATGTGATGTGAATTAGCGCGATGTATTTTCTGCGTAAGAGGAGAATGATAAATACATTGTGAAACCGTGGATAATTGCTGCTTGATGGTGTACAATGAGAAAAATAATATTGGTTGTAACACTTCCAAAACAAAACAGTTCGACTTCAACATTTTCAAATAAATTAAGCATCAGCTGTCAAATATTCCATTTTTCATATGCTTTAAAATATTTAAATTTCCTATAGTTTTCAGCTCGTTTAAACTATTAAAACATTTTAAACTACACACTTTTGCACATTTTGCTACTCAAGTTAGAATTTATTATCTTTAAAAAAAACCTAACAGTAGCGATCTACAAAAGCAATAAAAACGAAATTTTTAGAAAGTATATTACATTTTGATTGAGAAAGAAGCCTATTTTTTAATGAAAGAAAAACAACGAAAAATTACTAAGCTTAATAATTAAGACCATTTTCTAATGTTTCCTTGTTCAATAAAATGTCAATAAAATTGTTTTGTATTTGCATAAGTCATTTTGTCTGCTCTGTCAAAATAAACATTAACCAAGTTTTTAAGCAGTATTTTTTAATTAATGAAGTAAAAGCTTAGTGTAAAAAAAATAATTTGGTAAACTCATCGAAATAAATACCTTTTCTATTGAAGAATGCTTTTTAGCACTGAAATAAGTCTGTTATCACATGTTTTTGTGTCAATACATTACTGGTGTATGAAAGCATATTTCATTCTGAAAGACTAATGGCATTTCCCTAAAGCTAGCGGTCAGTTATCAAATATTTTTTTTCTCCTGATAAGTGTAATCTTCTTCTTCAAAAAAGAAGAAAAGAAAGAAAAAATGTGCAGCATATCTAAAAACTTTTGTTTCCTGTAGGGGAGAGGGAGGCACATGTGAACAAACGATATTTTACCCAGTTAACATGAAGAGAAAAATCTGAAAAAAAATCATGTAGATGGTAAAATAAGTACTATATCCTACCTGAAATTTCTAAGATCTAAACCATTTTGTTTTTTAGTTATCAAAGATCTGTTTTGCAAGATGCCAATATACTCTTATTTTCCAGTTCTCCGAGTAAACACACATCCAAATTTTTTTTTTGTGAGTTGAACTTTATTCTACTTAAAGTGACAATAATAAGGAAAGTTTTCATGCACTATTTTTTTTAATTGAAAAAAATATAGTTGTTTATCAAATTAGGCCTAAGTTGAAATAAGGGGCACATGTGAACACATTACGTAGGGATAGATGTGAACAGTTCATCTGTGCCCCATAATGGTATTCAGTTATTTCAATTTAAAAAAATGTTGATATTTTTGTACATTGAATAGTCTAATTAAGAAATATTGAATAATTAAAAGTTTCAATATTCAATGTTTAATTAAATTCTCCAAAGAGAAGAAGGTTAATCTTGCTAAACTGTTGAAAAAGGAACAGTTAAGAGTTGAAGTAAGTGACGCACATTAATGAGTCTGACATTAGTTTTGAAAACCGCAACTATCAAGAAATTTGTGCTGAAGTCAATCTTGCACCAGAAAATGTAGCTGTGAATGACTTTGTCCTCGTAGAATTCACTACCAAAAGACAAATATTTACTATGAATGAAACTTTTATGTTTTCAAAAACAGATGATACATCGATGGTAAACACTCTGATGATATTCTGTTATAATTACCATCACTTACAATTTTAGTAG
This sequence comes from Uloborus plumipes, assembly GCA_038373865.1. Lineage (NCBI taxonomy): Eukaryota > Metazoa > Arthropoda > Arachnida > Araneae > Uloboridae > Uloborus > Uloborus plumipes. The sequence goes on along the minus strand of JAXGGA010014941.1, from coordinate 12,308 downwards.
ACACATGTCGAGATGCATCATCTGTTTCTTTTTCTGCAGAACTTGAAATCTACAATATTCATTTATTTGGGTCAAATTATCATTAAGCAAATACCTTGGTATTTTAATTGTAAGTGTTTGCTAATGTGCACTAAGCAGTATACTTAAAACTATGCTTAGGTGTATTTTATTTCCATTTATGTATGCGTGTTATGTATGCGTGTTATTTGCAAATGTTTGATTTATCATATATAGCACTTGTTTCTTTTACATATTAAATTAATAATGAAAAAATACGGAAATGGCATTTTTGTTCACATGGGCATCCCTCTCTCCTATGTAGTGTTTTCTAAGGTCTTTCAACATTGTATATAGTTTCTATGAAATAACCCTATATATGTATCAATAGATATATTCTCAAGGAAAATATCTAATGATGTATATTTATCTTAATAACTGCTTTAGAAGGCGAGTTAACACAGCAGAGATGGTAACACTTTTAATCGCAGATAAACGTATTTCTCTCAACATCTGTAGAAAATCAGTTCTGACTATAAATGACTATAAATTTTACGATAATGACGAACTTACGAATTTTATGAATATAAGTAATTCTGCGATAAATCAATGACTTGTGTCATAATATTATTACCCCCTACCCGAAGACGATGTTGAGTATAATGACTATCAATAAATAAAAAAAATCTTGACATTTTCACTTGCTTTTACGTCGTAAAGAAAGATTTGCGATCTCGAAAAAAAGTTCACTAAAATTTCCACCTGATTTTTTTTTTTAAACTCAAAATGAATATTGAGTAGTTTTTGAATGAGAGTAGTTCGACCCGTAAGCACGTGCCATATGCACATATAAGCAGCCGAAACATCATTTCTGACCGCCCCGAGTTAATTACGACGAGTTTTCTCGTGACCTCTGTATGTACGTATGTATGTATGTATGCATCTCGGATAACTCAAAAATGGGATGCCGTAGAACAGAGCTGTCCAACTGGCGGCCCGCGGGCCGCATGTGGCCCGCCAACACATATCGTGCGGCCCGCCAACTTCTTATTCAACAGATTTCTTTTTTCGAAATTTTATGGTATCGGGAAGCATCGAGACTACCATTCTTGGTCAAACCGCGATTCCCGAAATTTTCTCTCAATCGCTTTTCACTCCTTTCATTGTATTGGGAGAAAACGTATAGGGGGGACATCTAAAGGTCAAGGTCAAGCAGTCCTACCCTGCAAGTACCCAGGCACGTGTCGCTTCAAACAAATTCCTAGAAATAGTATTGCCTCGCGTTGGTAATACCAGGCGGGGGAGACAGGGATAGGTAAAACCTGCCTGTAATTGGTTCAAAATAAAGAGGGGGGCGGAGGGGCTCACTGACGCTGCGGTTTTTGTTGAGAATTTGCTGTCGTCAACAATCCTCTCTTTTCCATTGATGATCTTGATTTGGCTCTAGTAGTTGACTGCATATATTTCATCTTCCATCATGAGTAAAAAACTAAAGATTGAGAGCGAGAATCGTATGTTCCAGGACCGCTGGGAAACCCAGTAGTTTATTACAAATAGAAAGGACAAACTCCAGTGCATGATTTGTATGCAAATTGTGGCTGTGTGCAAGGAATACAATGTCAAAAGACATTATACGAGTCTTTACGAAGGGAGCCACGGTAAATATCAAGGAGAAGCAAGATCTCTTATGGTTTCAGAACTGAAGTCAAAACTGCAAAAACAAACTGGTGTGTTTACTCAAGTAAAATCTGACCAGTACAATGCTTTGCATGCTTCGTATGCAGTTTCACTTGAGCTTGCTAAAGCAAAAAAACCTTACACTGATGGCGTCTTAGTTAAAAAGTGTGCTGTAGAAATGGCAAAAGCATTTGGTGATAGCAAAATTGTTAAGCAATTTGATTCGGTTCCAGCTTCTCATCAGACCGTCCAGCGAAGAGTTGCCGAAATGGGTGATCAAATACAACAGAAATTGTCCAGTGAGATTGAAAAATGCTGTTATTTCTCCTTGTGTATCGACGAGAGTACAGACCAGTCGGACGTTAGTCAACTCTTGATTTTCATTCGCACTGCAAAAGAAGACTTTGAGATCAGAGAGGAGCTCCTTACCATGTGTTCTCTTCACTCCACAACAAAGGGTACGGACATATTTGAAGCAGTGCTGAAAGCGGTCAACAGTGTCGGAGGTTTTGAAAAGTGTTCCGCCATAGTCACAGATGGTGCAAAGGCAATGGTAGGACCAAATATCGGATTGATTGGATGTTTGAGAAAAAAAGGAATGAAATGCCCTGCACTTCATTGCATCATTCACCAGCATGTTTTATGCGGGAAATCGGTGAAGCAAACTGAAACCCTCAAAAAAGTTGTGAAAGTCATCAACATGATCAGAGGCGGCAACAAGGCTCTTATGCATCGGCAGTTCCGTAACTTTTTGGAGGAAATTGAAGCAGAATACGGAGACCTGATCATGTACAATCCAGTTCTGTGGCTCAGTGCCGGAAACTGCCTCAAGAGATTTTTCGATTTGAGAACAGAAATCCCTCTTTTCCTTCAACAGTTTTCTCCGTCAGAAAACTTGGAACAAGAACTTTTAAGCATGGATTTTTCACGTCACCTGGCTTTTCTAACTGATATTACTTGCCACCTCAACGATCTGAACCTAAAACTTCAAGGAAGAGGTCAACTGGTGTCTGATCTAATGGCACACGTAAATGGGTTTAGAAACAAGCTGAAAATTTTCCATGCAACTTTGGCAAAAAATAACTTGTCTCACTTCGCCAGCTGTAGTCTTTTGGCGTCAGAATGTGAGGAGGTGCTGGACTTTTCTAAGTTTTGCCCTGAGTTGCAGATAATTATTGACGAATTCAACACCAGATTTTCAGATTTTGAGAGTATCAAGAATGAAGTGGCTCTGTTCAGTAACCCAGTCACGGCAAACATTGAGGAACAACCGGCAAACCTGCAATTAGAACTTTGCGATCTCCAGGCTGACCCGTTCTTTCAAACAAGAACCGAAAGGGGATTTGAGTTCTTCAAGTTGCTTCCAACTGAACGGTTCCCCAATCTACGTGACCTCGGACTGAAAATAACTTCTATGTTCGGGAGCACATATTTATGTGAAAGTGCTTTTTCGGTGAAGAACTCTATCAAAAATCACCACGGGACCTCTCTCTCTGACAGTTCACTGTTAGACCTTCTTCGGCTGGCAACGACTAACATCGATGTCGACATTCCTGCCCTTGTAAAGAAGGCTGATAGGCCTCAGTTTTCACATTAAAATGTAAGTAAGTTGTTTGTAATTGTAATTAATTGTTCAACTATTAACTGTAATTGAATATAACAGGCTATTGTTCAACTTTTTCAAACTGCGGCCCGCCAGGTGATCAGTGACCGAAATTCTGGCCCGAGGGCTCTTAGCAGTTGGACAGCCCTGCCGTAGAACATTCTAGTTTTGAATGTGGGCTCGGGGGGGGGGGAGAATCTAATTGTAAACCTTTCCTTGTGGTTGCATTCGAATGTATCCAAAAGGGTCTTTCACCCCTTTTCGGGGAGAATGTTATATCCAAAGCTGCCTTGATGATGTTATGATTCGGAAACCACTTCTGTTCGGAGACCAAGTTTTCTGTCGCCTAATTGGTGTGGTTAACAGTGGTTTGCAATAATACAGCAATTCAAAGCACTAAAAGCAATAAGATAGGGGCATACGATGTGCACAGTGCAGTCGCTTAGCTTCGGAATGAATTCGTCTTCAAAAGTGTTAGATTTTTTTTTTTTTTACTTTTTCGAAAGAAGAAACGAAACAAAGTTATGAGATCCGAAACATGAGCTACGGAATGAGAGAAAAATATTTTAGCAGTAAGCACCATTCTCTGTACCTTTTTGAGTTTTTATTTAGCATTTTACTTTACATAAGTTTTTTTTTTAATATTTTTGTACAAAATTCATTATGTTTTTATATTTATTTATTTCAAATATTTTTTTTTCTGAAAAACGTAATGCTAACATTAGTTACTTCAGTGGCGTATTTTTGAGAACATCTTTTTAAAAAAAGAACTCTTCAAGAAATACATAAAAATAATTTTTTTATAGCGAAGAAGTAAATTGAGATACATGTATTAAATTTATTTATATCAAAGCCTGCTAAATATTACTTAAGAGAAAAAAAGAAAAACACATTAACTTGTTTCAAAAGTATATTTTATGCCGCTTAAAAAACGTGATCATTATTTCGAGAACATAATAAACATTAATGTAATAAGATTAATGAATTTCATGAGCACACGAAACAATAAAAGTCATTTAAAAAGTTGATTGCATGCAAAATACTTGTTGCATATATTCTCAATTTAAAAAGAGAGAAAATTGAGTACATTTTTTACAGCTTTAAGGCTTTTCTATCTAATGCAACGTAACAGTAAGCAAATAAAATAAGTTAAATTTTAAAAACTAAAGGTGCTAAGTGAGAAAAAACTAAGCAGATACTTCTACGCAGCTGGTTCTGTAGTTTAACAAAGAAATTACATTAAACAACGGTAAGAAAAGGAAGTCTGAAGTAGAAAAAAAAATCTTACTAAAACTTTGTATGAACTGAAAAATACTAAAATTCAACTTATGACACAAGAAAAAAAGTGATGTGGGGCAAAAGTTTAGTGCTTTTCAAAATATTTCCTTTGAATTTAGGAGTTAAAGCCGACAATTGCATTAGTCTTTCCCAAGCAGGCACATTTTTCTCTTCAAAGTAACGATACAAAAAGTTAACTTTATTCATAAATTCTCAAGAAAAATTAGATTACTTCAGTGTTCATTAATTTAATAATACAATGTTTTTGTTAATTTAGAGCATTTCAGAAGAGTCGAGATAAACCAATCTTTCGGTATATGTTTGTACTATAAAGGCAAAAATAAAAACAATTATGTGCTGAAATTAATTTTTTTAACATATCCAAATATAATTTGTATGTTGCGGCAGAAGGCCTAATTGTTCTCTTAGTTTTGTCTCACTATGATCATTAAAGGTGCTACTTCCGTTTGATGTTATAAAAAATTCCATTATTAGTCTCTTTCCCTCGGATTATTTCGTTTTCTTAATGAACAAAATAGGAGTAGAAATTTATTAGTCATTCGAGGCTCATTGCAATCCTAAAACTACTGTATTCCACAAAAAAAAAACTGCTAAATGAATATATATATATATATATATATATATATATATATATATATATATATATATATATATATATATATATACATGAAGTGCCAGGGGGAAAATAGATGAAAGTCGTTTTTTCGTCAATTTTGACATATTAGCGCTATCTAGGGGCTATGAAGGACTTGTATCATCTGGTAGAACAACAAGGGGGGAAAAAGATGAGAAACGAACGAAATGTGTATGAAAACTCGAAGAACTACACAAGGGGCTACGAGAAATCAAACTTTGTTCTTCGATTTTCTCGAAATCGCTTTTTGGTCACTTTCATCTTTTTTTCCATTTGGCAATTTATATATATATATATATATCAATGTTTTACCCTTAAAAATATTTTCGTGAAAAAAAGGCACAGTATTTTGTTATTTTGTAATTTCCAAAAACACTTGTTTTCTCGTAATCATTTGTTTATGATTTGTATGACTTGGGGGAGGGGGATGGTTGAAGAAACGTGGCAAAGGGCTCTCTACAGGTATGATCGTAAAGCTGATAATTTCTTTGTTTGCTTTCAAAATATTTTGCACTTTCAATGTAAGTTGATTAATATGGTTTTAATTTCTCTTCAAGAATTTTTTTTTTCTTCAGAAGGAGATTAGGGGAAAAAATGCCAAAAACATTTTTATTGAAATAATTCTGACTCGTGCAATACCTTTGACGATAGTTTTTTTCATTGCTGTTTTTTATTTTTAATAGCTGCATATTGCCCCCAACCATTTTTAGACCTTGTATAGCTGCCAGGGATCGGGAATCATTCGTTTACTTTCACCACTACAGCGGTCGCCATTACCAGCTGAAAAGTTTAACACCTATTACCCCACCAATTGAAAACTCCTGAACTCAAACGCTGCCCATTTCCCCCAAGAATTTAGTTTAGCCAATAACATGCAAGATTCTAAAGTTGCCTTTAACTTGTCACATAAGCATATGACATGAGCGCTGACGATTTTCTGTGTCTAAAAACATGACTTGGGCCGGACTCTAAAGAAGAAAGTCTCAACACTAATACTCTGCTCACTGCATCACACTTTTTTCTGGTGCGTGTTTTTTTTTTTTTTTCATTTTTCATAAATTTACTGGCTACAAGCATTTTCAATAATCAAAAACAAGTGTACAAATCATTCTTTCGTACTTAACATTTTTATTTCATTAATAAGTAGAGCTTATCGCGTTGAAGTGGAGAAAAGAAGGGAATAGGCGATTAACCAATGCATACTATGTAAAATTAAAGCCGAGACACCTGAAGTAGTAAATGCTGACGTCGAAAGGAATTTCCCAATAATAACTAATTAAAACATTTTGTCGGCTCATAACAAGAATAAATGATCAAAATCTTAATAACTAGAAGTTAAATTAGGGAATTATGAAACTATAGAAATTTTCGAATTTTCGATTACAATTATTTCAAAGTAATGAACTGTTTGACAATTCATTTCTTTGAAACCAGAGTTTCGAAATTCTACCGAAGATGATCTCATTAGTAATTAACTGAAAAAAAAAATAAAATTATTTATAAATCATCCTTCTTATTACCAGTATGAGAAATAGGGTAATTGACAGCTGGATGGTTGAATTATAGGAGTAACGCAATAGGGTGCATTCAATTACGGGAACCTCATTTTTCAAATCATAATCTGCGATTGATCTCAAAACATTTTTAGCAGCGGAACGATTTGGGCATTAATTATTTCAAAGTCACTCAAGTTTCTTTTTTTTTCTACTGCTATTATATTTTTGAAATACTTTTAATTTAGATCATTTGTTTATTTTTTTACAAAAATAACGCAACCGATTTAAAGCTAGAACATATAGCAAAACATGTGTATAGCATCAAAAACATACGGTTCCCACATTTGAGCTCAGCATTAGCAATTAAACCAACGAAAGCAAAAATTGTTTCGAGCGTTTAAAATCCCTTTTTGTGATTATTAGCTCTATTTTATTTTTGTCATTGTTTTGCATTATTGTGATCAAGGTAACTAACTCCTTAAAACGACTTTGCGAACTTTATATTCGTATTTAACGAATTGTAAAACTGTTTGTCCTTTTATATAAATCTTTTCAAAAAATGGCACCTAAAATAGTCAAGATTCTGTCAAAGTAAGTTCCACTATGCTGTCAATGACAAAAATTTATTGCACACAAAAGCACACTTTCAAAAATAACGAAATTATTTTTTTCCCCACATAGACACCAACGGTATTGATACATTTGTAGTGCCATGATGTAAGAAAAAAAAAAACAAAGTTGAAAAAATTAGTGCCCAGCAAAACAATAAAAAGGTGAAAAACTTTCTTTTGTTTTGCAAAGCACCAATTCTTACCAGGATATTTTTACAATTTACGGTAGGACAACAGCAATACGGTCAACTGTGGCTGTATAGATATAAACAAAAGTTTTTGTCTTGTTGTGACACTGCTGTTTTCTATTTCTAATAATTTTTCCTAATGAAAACCCATAACAAGAGTTACTTTCAGAAAGTCTTCCGTATATATTTTTTCTAACCGAAGTAAAGATAGTATTTATTACTTTCTTGAAGCAAAAGCTCTCTCAGTTTCAGTAATAAGCTTGATTTTTACGGCAAAGTTTTTTACTGATATCTCTGATAAAATCGGTTCTTTGAGGGAAATAGAAAGACGCTGGTGTATTAGTTTCTGGAGGCCCTATTTTATAATTACTCATTACTTTATCATAAATCAATCCTTCGCCAAGAAACAATCTCTCATCAACCATGATTTATCAGATTTACGGGATACGGATTCAGTTTGTTTGCTTAGTTAATATAATAAATCTGCTTTTGTTAAACCCTTAATTTATTGGACCTCAATCTAGTGATATTGCTTAACTCGGGTTTTAAAAGCAGGGCCAAATAATGAATATTAAAAAAAAAAAAAAGAAAGAAAATTATTTTGAGTATTCACTTATGAGATTCGCTTGTCTATTTAGCTGTAGGATTAGTGTTTGCAAATACACATTTTCTTCTTAAAATACGCCAAACTAAAATAACCCCTTAAACTTTTAGTTTATAAATAAGCAAATATATAATTTCGTAATCGGCTAAATGTTGCTTTATGCAGCTGATTAATTATAACTGGTACGATCAAGTAATGTGTGAGTAATTCGCGTCCGTTTGCACATATTCTTCATGCCGAGGATTTTTCTTTTTTTTTTTTTTTTTCGTGGAAAATATCTTAAAAACACTTAACTGTTTTTTTTTTTTTTTTTTTTTTTTTTTTTTTTAAATGAATCATTAGTACTTTTCCAGCATAGGCCGAGAGTAACATTTTGACACAGATAATTTTGAAATGTAACATATATGTGTACCTCAGGCAACTAGGTTTTTTAAAGCGCACTGTGTGTGTGTGCTACATATTTTAATATTTCTTAGTAATTCAAGGTTGTTCTCTGAAATTTAGCTTCAAAACGAATATAAACGTTTGATACTTTTTAACCTATGAACTGTTACATAACGCTTTATCATCCACATTTCACTACTTTCAGGTCCTATTAAATCATTAAATTTATTTCTTTTTACTTTCAAAGATTGGACCAATGATCCAAAGCACTGACTTTTCCTGTTAAAACCAGGGTTTCTTTGGGTAAAAGGGTCGGAGTCAGTCATATTCCTTCCGAGTCCAAAACTCTAGCAAAGGTGCGAACTCCGAGTAAAAGGCAAAGGATTCCCAGTCGAGGCTTCAAAATTTCAAAAATCAGAATCAGCCACTTTCGCTCTGACTCCGTCGTCGTAGTCTAAACTACAATTTTATGTATCGGTCCTATGCTTGTAGATTTTGTATTATTTAGAAAGACATCTACGAGGAAGATTTCTTGTGGAAAAAAAAGAAACGTGTTACTTTTAATGATACTCAAGTGCTACGTGTGATACATTAAACCATTCTTTTCACTAAGGGTCCTAGTACGGAGAAATGAAATGGTCACATACAATCACGTTTTCACCACCTTGTTTAGCTAAGTTAATTTAGTTTTTTTATGGTGCTGCTTATGGAGAGGATCTCCCCCAAACTAATTTTGGTATCATTCAATCAGAGAACAGTGTTAAGTTAATATACAATACTTTTAACAACCTGTCATATGCCCATTGCTGAAATTTATTAAGATTGGCTCTTTGGTTCTTTAAAAGAGCCGAATGTTTTTTATGCATCTACAACAAAATAAGGAGGTATCTTGAAGATGAATTCTATTGCTAAACACAGAATTTCAATGCATTTTTGAAAATCCAGATCATAGCGTGAGTGGAATACTTCTTGAATGCATGTTTTGTTTTCTTTTTCCTTCATTGCATGTTGTTGACTAGACCCGTGTTTTGTGAGTAAATAGACATCAAGTTATTGAACAGTACTGAATAATTCTTTAAAATCCAGGATACGCAACAATTTCAAGTATATTTAGACGGTCAATGATTCATTAATGGAATTTATGATTTTAAGATAATCTCTCCGTTACCAATAACATTTGTGACTGCAGAAAATTGATATGCTTTACGATAAGTAATAATGATATTAGAATTATGAGGAAACGCCATTTTGCAACCAAATTAAATCATTTTCTTTCAGATTAAAACCATGATTAAGTATTTATATTTAGCACGTTGCTTCTAACTATATATATATATAATTATAGCATACAGTTTAAAGTACATACCAAATTAACTTTCTTTAAAAGCTTAGTGTAAAATAGGGAAATATTACATTGCAATTATATAATCGCAATAAAATATTATAATGATAACTAACATAAAAATTAATATAATTTTTAACTTTAAAACGTAAGAAATGATCACATTATTATTTTTTACAAAATAAAGCAGTCGTACAATTAAAGTATTACGTTGCGTTAGTTAAATTAGTTCTTTAAGTTTCGTTTCGAGGAGTAAACATATACAAAAACGGATGAACATAAGTACTATTCGTTTTCATTATTTATTTATGTACTTTGTTAACAATTTTTGCAAAACGCTGTATTTTTCTTCTCAAATCAAAACCAGCTATAGGAACACTTCTTATTGTGTATGTCACAATGAAAGACTGAAATTGTTTACCAAAGATACAAACTTTGCTGATGTTTTTGCCAAGTGTGAGTGAAGTTTTATCAGATTTATGCAGTTACATTTTTATGTGCACATAATGTGTAGAACTGATGGCTATTTCTTTTACCAAGTAACTCAGCATATGAAAAATAAGAGTTCTATATCGAAATGCTCATAAAATGCAAGTTTAACTTTTTGCATTTGTGTAATTTTATCAGATTTCTTTTTTTTTTTTTTTGCTTTTTAACTAGGGACTAGCTGCCATGGCAGCTAAATTAGCTTCCTGCGGCATGTTGATGGTTAAGGCCCCCCCTTAACTTTTACCTCATTCTGATGTTATATTATTTTATATAATTAAATATTCAAAGGATTTTAAGACGTACTACATACATGGCCCGCTAATGAGTTTCATGTTTGATTTAGCTAAGCCTTCATTCTAAATTATTATTTATTATTACTGTTTCATATCAGCCACGTTTTGTAACAATGGGTTTCATATTTAATAATCTAGGACAAATCGCTTTAGATTTTACTTCTTACTATCTTATTTAATCAAAACCGTATTATATAAATTAAAACTAATTCATTTCGTTGTACCTAATCAAACATATAAACAATTAGCATTTTAAATTAAAATTTCGTGGTGTAGAGAATTAAAAAACCATTTAGCGCAATGAAAAAAAGTCCAAATGAGATCAATTATTTATTACATTATTATTTGTTGACCATCTTTTCAAAAAGGTCCAAAAACCTTTGCTGCAGTTGCATTTTTTCCGCGAGTCTTCTTTCCACACCTTCCTCATATTTTTCAGCCACGCAGGTGTGGGTGCATCTTCTTTTTTCTTCTGAGGAGGACGCTCTTTTGCAGACGGATCCCTAGAAGAAATGCTGAAGAGTATCTGAAAACCTACCTGTGATGGTGCTGTAGACAGCAGAGTCATCGCAGGGTCGTCACAGAACAGCTCCTCCAGTTCTTCGTAGAGGAGGCATGTTTTCCTACCTGTTCCACTATTTTTTTTCCCGTCTTTAACTTTTCATACGCATTAGTCATCGCTTTCATTTCATTCTCGCATTGGGTGCGAGTCACTTCGTAGCCATGTTCAAGGCTCATTCTTTTAGATACCGCTTCCCAGACATCTTTTTTTCTGAAGTAGGGAGATGGAAACTGGTTCTTATTCTCTTTATACAGCTCTATTAATAAGAGTGCAGTTTTTTTTATTCCAAAGGAAAACTTTGGACTTATCTAGAAGGGAAAAAAATATTCTAAAACTTATATTGGAAGAGTAAATAAAATTTGTATGACTAAGTTAAAAAAAAATATCCTAGCATTAAGAGCAGTTAATAGAACTTATAAGGCTGTGGCCTAACGATATATGCAAATCATTTTACACTTTTAGATTTTTACAAGTTGTCTGGCAATAATTCACAACCTTTTTTACCAGATGACAGCACCTTATATTAAAATGTCTTTCAGGCCACCATTCATCGTTGCCTCAGAGCATGAGTAGAATATCTTACAACTATTCTTGGGATTAGATATCTAACAGAGAATATTAGTTTGGGACACTGTGACGAAAAGTGGTAAAAAAAGGAGAATTTATTTCGGTAGTTTGTATTGAAAATGTAAATAGCGAAATAAAAAGCTCCTAGAAACCTATTTATTTCAGTGGGAGATTTACCATTTCGCAATCGCAAGGGTCCCTGGAAGATATCTAAACGGCACATGAAAAATGCTTACAATACACAAAGGAGGCCTCAAACTTGGATTGACCCCCCACCACCATATTTAAATCCACTACTAGTCTATTAAATTCTAAATATAGCAACTAATGGGGAAAAATGCAGAAAGCTTCCTTTATTTTTTTTTTAAACACAAGAACACACTAGATTAGTTTCTAAAACTTTTATTATTACTTTTAATTTCTTATTTTTAGAAAAAAACTTGGCCAACATGCCAAACGAATTAAGAAAAAAAATTAGAAGTTGGTTTTGTAAACAATGACTTACCAATAGAGCTGTTCAACTGCATGGTTCCGGTTTCATCCTCCCCAATATTTTAAATCA
>JAXGGA010014940.1:0-30623 GCA_038373865.1 Uloborus plumipes | reverse complement strand
ATTTTATTATTTTTCACCGCTGTCATCTAATATATCAAATTCACATCTCACTCAGGTTAAGTAAAAAGTGAAACCGAATAATTCAGAATCGCTGAATCATTTTCTTTACTTTTAAGTTGTTGCAAATGCAAATCGGCCAGAAGAAATCGAATCTGGATGGTACATTCTGATTTAGTTTTCCTCTTTCTTCTGCCTTGTGTCCCTTTTCTCGGATGTGTAATACGATGCTATGGGTCATTGGGGAGTGGGGTGTCGTCTTGAACGGAAGTCATCTCCACCCAATCACGTGCCTTTGCAGTTGAAGTTTCGAATTTCAAGCTGGACAGTTACCATCGGACCCAAGGAATGCTTTTAACCATTTCTGTGGTGTTCTGACTTCGAAATGACTTCGCTGTTCGTGGGGAGTACTTGCTTCTTTTTATCGTGTTAAAAGTAAGTTTGATTTTTTTTTTTTTTTTGAATAGTTTTGAAGAGTCATTCAAATCGGAACATTTTTCTCTGGAAATTGACTAGTATTTTGTTCAATAACAATCATAACTGAGGAGGAGGTTCTCATAAATACGAGTGTATCTATTAACCGTTTTGATTCAGCCGTATTCGTTTGGCAGTAAATCGTTTGTTGAATTTTTTACTTTCTTCTATACCTAATATATAGAAGAAAGTATTGGTTTCGTGAAAATTTTCGAATGTCGAATTTTGACGGATTTGCACGTTTTGAGGTGCGCTGAGTCCATTTCGACCATTTTTGGAAAATGTCTGTCTGTGTGTCTGTGTGTGAGTCTGTATATGTGTGACCAGTTTTTGTGGCCGCGCTAGAGCAAAAACTACTGCATGAAATCGAACAAAAATTTTTGCACATATGTACCACCATGTGAACTGGTGCACCTGACTTAGTTTAGCGAATTCCTCCAAGGGGGGTGGAGCAATCGCACGTGTTCTGCGCGTGGGTGATTGCTATATCTCAGGAAGTAACAGGCAGAATCAAACGAAAATTGGTCCACAGGTAGACCCTACTGAGTACAGTTGCTGATTCAATTTGCGTGTCAATATCTCGAAGGGGGGTGGAGCAATAAAAAGTGCTTATTTTGTCATTGCACCTACTGTATCTCGAGAAATATTCCTGCGATTTGAATGAAATTTGGAATAACACTAACCCAATATGGAAGCAAGCATCGATTAAATTTTGGCACCAATCGCCCCAGGGGGAGGGTGGGGTGATTTTTGCTCTTAGTCAACAATGCGAAAAATTAATTCATTAAAAAATCGCTTTCACTCTATTTAATTATCAAAACAGCTGAAAACTTTCAATGATTTGAAATTTTTAACTGTTGCCAATTTCTTTTTACTAACAAATAAAATGTTTGCAATTAATCTAAACAAGGCTTTTGTAATGATTTCCAATTTCGCTCATTGATTCTGCATTTGCAGGGTTATTACGATAATTGGGAAATTGGAGCTGTTTCCAATTATTCGGGCGAGTACGTATTTTATTTTGTAACTGGAATTCATAAGATAGATATAGAAGAAAGTTTCGTCACGGCCACGACAGCTATTTATATAACTATTATTATTATTATCTGTTTGTTAATTTTTGTCAGAAATCAAGAACGCTTGTAAAAAAACTTTCATTTTACTAAATCTGTACCTCAGAACCAGAACGACGTAAGTCCAAAAATGGCGATTTTCATTTTATCAGTGCAATATACGCAGAATCTTATTCTGTATTGGCCCATGAGAACGTTATTCTATTAAACAAATTCTTCCAAAATTATTTAGCAGCATTAAAAGAGCATGATTCCCATCCTTTGCATGCACCCGACAGTCGTTTTTGCCCTCTACTAAAAAGTTACCAAAATGGACATACGTCAGTCTGGTTCTGAGTTACATTGCTTTGCATGCTCTCTTTCAAAATTTTCTACTGATCTTCCTTCTTTACTTAAGGAATCTGCATTCTTTTGACCCTCCTGATCTCCCTTTCATCTGTTAACCTCGTAAATTTGTCATTTCTTCCTTTCGCAGTTTTGTTGTTTACCACGTCAGTATGGCTGCCCGATCGGTCAATTTAGGAATTACGTTTTACGGAATTTAAATCACAATGTTCTTTTATGTACACAATCCTCTATCTGTAATCTTCTTCCTTATTTTCATACGCAAATGTTGAAACATTGTTCTAAAACTGCATTCGCGTAATAAGATGCTTTTTCTCAATTTGAAAAGCATTATACAAGTTGTCGCATCTCCACCCTCCCTCGGATAACAGTTGTTACTCAGGGATGCAACTCATTGAATTGTCTGATTTAGTGAATAAAAAAAAGGGAGGGGAACGAACAACTTTTGCGTCCTGTCCTGTCCGAATGATGTAAATTTCATATTTTATTTATTTTTTCGTTTTTTTTTTTTTTTTTTTTTCCGTTTACGTCTCGAAATTTTTTTACTCAATAAGTTCCACTGAAATGCGCATAGGAAATGAATAAATGATCATCAAGAAGTTGAAAGATATAAATTAAAAGCACATGAACTTGGATTGAAGGTTAAAAAAAAAGTACTAGAATCGGAAAAAAAAAGAAGTCGGTAAACCAACGATTCTTCAATTTGACCTGAGGTTGCTCAACTCATGGAAATGGAAGGGTGAAAGTGTCCCTTTTATTATAAAATAGAAACATAACTGATTGTAGATGTGTCTATTATTCATAGAACACCCTGTATCTTCATTGTGACCTTAACTTTTCGATCTTCAAGTCCAGAATGATGTTCTGTGATGAAAAAAAGTCTTCATACTTCAGTCTGACAAAATAGCGCCCATTAGGTTGATTTGATTGTGCATTGTGTGCCACAGGTATTGTGGCGGACGCGAATTCTGAACATTTGGACGACACCTATGTTTAAAAACAAGTATGTATCATTTTTGCAACCGCGACCGGATACGATCGGGCACGAATTTCGCCTCGCTAGTGCGGATATGTCGGAAACCACATTGTGTCGGCCTCCACCTTTGCACCTGCTCCTCTTCCCCCAGAGAAAGCAGACGACAAAGGTAGCAGTTTCCTGTGAGCACTTTTTTTTTTTAATGTGTACCTCTCCCCCCTTTTTTTTGCCCTATGACTCATAGCTTTCCAATAAGCTTCAAATACCCTTTATGCGTTTTTTTTCTTTCAAAAGAATCTCAACATTTTTAACATTCTTGGAGGCTTTGATGGGGTCCTTGTAAAAATTCAAACGTAAGCTAAGGAAACGAGATATTTCTTTTAGAAAAAAAAAAAAAAAGGAAACAATAATAGTTATGCATTTAAGATACAAGGGGTAGCACAAGTATGACTAAAAATCACTAGCGCATTCGGAATTTATCTTCTGGGTGATTTGTCATCACTGTGGTGCCCCCCCCCCCACACGTATCAACTGCGATGCCCTCTTAAATGCTGCAGAGACGAAAATGAAATAACCATGTACGAAAATACCAAATAAATGATAAAATACTCCCTGACCCCTCTGCCATTACAAAAAAAGAAATCAGTGGCGTGTTTTGTGCCAGGACACAACCCTTTGGTTCACTCATGCCTCACATGACCTGCAGTATTAGAATTGGCAAGGGGTGTTAAAACCAAGGCTCAAGGGCGGATACAAGGGAGGGGCGATGGGGGCGATCGCCCCTCCCTTGAGGGACTCTTCTCCAGCAGTTTTTAGATTTTGAAGTTCAAGGAAGGCAATTTTAGTTGATCTTTGATGATATAAAGGAAAAGGGTGGGGATTCGGGGCTATAAGCTGGATTTTTTTCGAAATGGAAGACCAAAACATTTGTAATCAACATGTGTTAACAATGATGAATGGCAAAAAAAATGGGCAAGTAAGAAAAAAAAACAATCGCCCCTCCCTTGGAACATTTCTGGATCCGCTTTTGCCAGGGCTTGGGGGGGGGGGGGGTTGACCCATCCCACGGCGTCACTCTGGGGAATGGGGGGGGGGATGTTGGCCCTCCAAATTTGTCATCGACAGACTTAGGTGTGCCCCCCCCCCCAGCAAAAAATTCGAAGTTGTGCCCTTATTAAATTAACATTTTTCCCGTTTATCTCATAGTGCTACTTTCCCTTATGGTTCGCCCTCAAACCTCGTGCCCTCCCCCCCCCCGCGCCGAGGGGGTGGTAAGTACGCTACTGGATACACCCTTGCCGTTGTACTTTTTCTTTTGAACTAAATCAGTATTGAAAGCATTTTCGAAAATTGTGGTAAAAAATTAATGTTCATTCCATTCCAAACTACTTTGTTATGCGTTTATTTATAAAACAGCTTTTATGACGCTCAGAAAATTCTATTGGTAATACAATTTAAACGTACTTTTTAATAGGAGTGCATTGTTTAATTCTGAAACACTTCTCAAACTCCCTTGAAACTTTGATGTGCAAAAATGTTATTGAATGCTATAAAACGTTTTTCTCTCCTAGGAACGAAGATTAGGTTTTATTTTGAACTGTATTCTGCTGAGCTTGAACTAATGGTGGATTATTATTTCAAATCGTAAAGCAAGTAAGCATGTTTTGTACACTTGTATAAAACAGTATCCATTCCGTTTTTAAAAATGAATTTTTTATGAAGGAAACAAAAGTACATTGAGATTTTTCAAAGTTTTTTTTGCGGAGACCAAGTTTTGAGGAAATAACCATTGAATGCCAAAACTGACTGTATGACAGGTAGGAAGAATAAAAAACTTGGCATTCAGTAAAATAATGTAATTATAACGAGCACCTTAGTTGGAAAAACGAAATTGATATGTGAAACACTTTATTTTATGTTTTGTTGCTATTATGACATTACTATTATTTTGTGTTATGCTCCCTTAATGCTTTTCGTATTTTTCTTTTCTTATATTACTAGCGCTTCGAAGAAAGTATAGGATTAGTTAATTTTTTATATTTTTGCGGATTTGCATGCTGTTTGGTGTGCTATATCCAATCGACCATTTGTAGACATTAAAATTAAACATTACTGGAGGGGGTTTTATGGATTTATAGTGTACGCTGAAAGCTGCTGGTTCAGCAACTTCAATGTCATTGGCTTGTAACCTTGAGAAAACAATTGAAAATGCATTTTTTTGATGAAATTATTTGGGAGTTTTTTTCTGTACCTCAGAGCCAGACTAACGCAAGTCCGTTTTCGTTACTTTTCAAGAGAGCGCGAATATGTTTATCTGATGCATACCAAGGATAAGACTCGCGCGCTCTTTCAAATCTGCTAAATAATTGTGAAGGAATTACGTTCTGATTGGTCGATGCGGAATATGATTACTTAAGAGGCAGTAATAAGATGAAAATTTCCATCTTTAGACTGACGTTAGTTTGGATCTGAGATAAAAATTTTCAGAATGCTTTTTTTTTTAGGTGAAACGGAATTTTTAACCGACTTCAACAAAGGAGGAGGTTATCAATTCAAAGCGTATACTTTTTTTTTGTTTGTTCGCACATAACATCTGATCTACTGAACTGATTTGGACGATTTTTTTTTAATCGATAGGAGATGGTGTAACTTAAGTACCATGTACTCATATGACGATATTTGTTCACAAGAAAAAAAGTTATTTTGGAAAACAGTAAATTTCACGTCATTTCCCCATTAAATGATTAAATTTTCAATCCATTGTTGCAAAAATTTGTTGCCCGCAACAGCAATATTAATAGTAATCATGATGAAAATTTTGAACCAAGGCTTCTCTGGAGTAAGTATGAAATATTAATAAGTAGCCGAATTTAAAGCGATTTGTCCTAAATGATTAAATATGAAATCCGTTGTTACAAAATGTGGTTGATATGAAACTGTAATGATAATGAGCATTTTAAATGAAGGCTTAACTAAATCAAACATGAAACTCATTGGCAACGTACGTAGCATGTGTTAAAATTTTATGAACAACGAGAAACTAAAATTCCTTTGAAATATAAATTAGTTGAAAAGCCGTTGATATTTAAATGGCTTTGATTAAGCTAGTACACAAATAAATACCAGAGAATAACAAAGATTATTTTTTAGTGTCAATCGTTTAAAATTTTAGACGCGTTGATAGTTTCTTCCTTTTTTTTTCACAGTTTATTTTATGGAGCATTTACTTAAGAAAATTAGGTGAAGTTTCGTAATGGGGAAACATTACCTTATTTCATAAGTACACTTACACTAAAAAGAATAAAATAAAATAATTTTGGAAAAAAATAGAACCGACTTCAGTTGGAAATTGCTCTAAAAAGTAAAAAATAATTTTTTTCTTTGAACACCATCGAAACTACTTTTAAACATAAGTTTTGAAGTCGGCGCAAAAACGATAGGTAAAATGATATTTAACCATATTTTGCCAACATTTTTCAGAGAAACCATTGAAAATTAAAAGCAGAATATTTGCACCATTACACGAATGTGTGGTAATCAATGAAATGTATCCATTAAAATTTATATTTATAGTTGAATTGTAGTTGCGTATGATTCTATACATTGTTTTTGCGCCGACTTCAAAACTTATGTTTAAAAGTAGTTTCGATGGTGTTCAAAGAAAAAAATTTTTTTTTTACTTTTTAGAGCAATTTCCAACTGAAGTCGGTTCTATTTTTTTCCAAAATTATTTTATACTGTATAACAATGACGTGAAACATGTCCTTCATTTTAGTTTTCGAGAGGATGAGAGTGTATATCGTCGATACCATGCTAAAATAACGAATGTGAAAAATCGCGTTTTTCAAGCTCATTTTTCAAATTCGAATTTAACAAATAATTTAAATTAAAATGATACCTTCGAACGATAGTTTTACACTTAAAGGTATCTATAAAAATTTAAAATTACCAAACACGTCAGGTGGGAAAAAATTATTCAGTGTTTTGGCTCTCCTGAAAAGTGCCAATTTTCACATTCGTAATTTTAGCATGGTGCCGACGATATACTCTAGGAGGGAAAAAAGCAAATTATGTGCACAAATGTATTTACATTTTGTTTCTAAAATCCGGAGAAGGGGCAAGGGACAATGGACCTCCCCCTTATTCCCAAATGACTGTCCCGAAATAAAAACCAAAAGGAAACAACACATGCGCGAACTTTTTACCTGAATGTACTTTCTCTGTGTTGCCGTGGAGTTTAGATATTCCCGTGAAATCTTCCAAAAAACCTAAAAACAAGTGTTTATCTTTCTGTTTGTTTGTTTTTATCTTTTTTGAGACTTGGAAGATGTAAGATATAATTGCTTTTTTTTTCGTGGTTATCGTAAGATAATATGAAATAAACATTCGGTAGGGCGTGCGTGTTTGTTAAGGTAACTAAAAATAAAATTATATGTGCGGTTTCTCTACCGAATTCCTTCGACCCGCGCTTGTTTGTTTTCAAAATGTAATTGGCTGGTTTTGGGAGTCTTTTAACTACGTGGAAGAAAGATGAGCAAACAAATCGGTAACTCAGAATTGTCGGAAGTTGGAATAGCTGTCGTTTCTGGATAGCAGCTAATTAAACTTTGAGGAAGTAATGTCTCTAATTATTACTTTTGAAGATAATTTCTTGAAAAAATATTGCTATTTCAAAGACTGGCATCTTTTTATGAATTCAGTGCACTCCAGAAAAAGAAAAGAAAAAAAAAATCGAGCTATCGGAACCAGTTTTTCGTGGCGGATTTTTACGTCTTGCCAAGGTGTGGCTGATGGGTTGTAGAGTGCAGAGCTTTTGGGACTCTACTGTACTAATAATTTTCCAAATCGGTACATCTTGGGGCAATGGATCAGGGGTTGCTCGGTTCCTGGTCTGGATCAAACAACAGGGCGCTCTTCTGGGCCCTATCGAATTGTTGAAACCCCGTGTATTGGTAGCTACGTAGGACCCCGGAGTTTTTGTGTGCAACTGTAACTTCTTGATTATGTAAAAAAAAATCAATGAAACAATAGAACTTAGAGTGGGATATATTACTCTTAATTTTTGGAAAACACACTTTCTCGTAGTCATAGAATGTTTTTTATACTGGCGTGGTAAGCGCAAAAGTGGTATCTGCAGTCGAACTCAAACTGAGATATTATTACTGTTTAAAGTTTTGCTCCTCCATGTATTTGATTCGGATGATACTTTTTCAGAATTTTTTAAAAAATATTTCCTGTTTACAAATGAACATATATAATATTGTACTTGGGTAAAATACGTCACAAAGAGCCACCTGGTGGTGAAAACTCAATGTTGCTTAAAACGGGCAGAAACGACTTTTATGCTCAGCACGGCAGTATAACCTAAGTCCTTTTTTGCTTCCACCTAAGTTTTTCCTTGTATGAAAATACAATGTAGAAGGCTATTAACGCCGCCAAAAATATGCAGCACGAGGTGTCCCCTCCCCCCTTCCTCCATCAAATTTTATCGATAAATCACCTTCACCCCATCCAACTCCTTGCAATTCACCTCAGCCTGCTATGTATAGCATCCGTAGGTGGGGGGGTACTTCTCTTGGCCCCGGTCCCGCTCCTCTTGCGTCTCCCATTCACTTCATTCTTCAGCCTCCGAATACAAATTCGTGCCTCGTGAAGTCACCGGGGCTTTCGAATTCCTGGAATATTACGCGCTGTGCTATGGTGCTGGGTGCTCTATGGCTTTTCTTTTTAGGGAGACGTAAGTACGGATTACGTTGTGTTGCTCTCCTTCTAAGTGACTAATTGTTCCTATAAATAGTTCTTCCTTTTTTTTTCCGAACTTCTTTGGTCGTGACGAGGTGTTCGAAAATTGCTTGCGAGTAACCTCCACGCGGCAGCAGCTACTATTATGTTTTGGGATTGCACATTTCTAGACTCGTTTTTTGAGTTTCATGAAAGTTTTGGAAAGTTTTGACTGGAGAGAAAATGTTTCGTCGAAAACGGTTGAATCATAGATAACCTATAAACCATTACTTTTTAAGTTAAATACAAATTTTAGTGCTAAAATTACCTCCCTCTTCCTATGTATAGAAATTTCTTACTGTAAAAAGTATATGTAAGGCGCTAAAGCAGAAATGGAAATATTTATTATTTATATTACATACATTTACAAATTAAAATATTTTAATAAAGATTTTAGTTTCCATTATAATACTGTGGTCCAAGTTCGGACCTAGACAGTTCGGCTTCTGCTTTATCTTCTATGACTTTTTAGCCTACTTTCCCGTTAAAAATAAAAGAAAGACGAAAAAAGTATGAAAAGTAGCTTAATGCATCGAAAAAATATCGCCAAGTCCAAAAAATATCGCCAAGTTAAAAAAAATATCGCCAAGTCCAAAAAATATCGCCAAGTTAAAAAAATAAATAGGTAAAATGAATATCGAAAAATTAAAAATTTGAAAGTAGGGTATTGAGATGGGGAATTTGTGTGTCGGTCTGTCGGTCCCCCCTAATAACTCTTGAATGAACATTCCGATTTGGACAAACTTTTTTTTGTTGGAAAGATCTCGGCGAGTACAGCTCATTCCCATATTTGATTTTTTGATTTGAACAATTTTTGGTTCAACTTTGAGCCGTTCAAACAACCGGTCCCGCGATACTAACTTTTAAATGAACAGTCCGATTTGAACAAACTTTTTTTTGTTCGAAAGATCTTTTCAAGGATACTTCATTCCCGTATCTACATTTTTTATTTGAACGATTTTTCCTTCAACATTGAACTGTTCAAACAAGCTCTCACCCCTAATAACTTTTGAGTGAACAGTCCGATTTAAACAAACTTTTTTTTGTTCGAAAAATCTCGGCAAGGATACTTCATTACCGTATTTAAATTTTCAATGTGAACATTTTTTCGTTCAACATTGAACCGTTCAAGCAACCTTTCTCCACCTAATAACTTTTAAGTGAACCGTCTGAATTGAATAAACTTTTTTTGTTCGAAAGATCTCGGAGTGACTCATTCCCATATTTCACTTTTCAATTTGATCTATTTTTCGTTCAATGATGAACCGTTCAGAAATTTTTTTAACATGAGCCCCTACTGGGAAATTTAAATTGAATGTTGATTCTGAACTTAAAGGCGGATTTCCTTCTAACTAAGGCAGGGATTCAAGTGAAGCACCATTGCAATCGCTTCGAATTGCAATCGCTACTGGAAGTGAATTACATTATCATCAACTTAACTTGGCACTGACGTCACTACGGGTGGAGCCAATAAGAGCTCACAAGCAGTCAGTGATCTCCTCTTATTCGCCAAGTAGGCTGTGACGTTTTATCTAGCTCGTTTTTCATAGGCAAACGTCACGCTGACGCACGATTTTTTTATCAAGAAACGTTCTAATGTAATTAATTTCCAGTAGCGATTGTAATTTGCGATGGCCTGTTTCACTTGAATTCCTGCCTAACTTTGTAAGAAAACGGTTTTGATAAAAAATGTATGTTAAGTACTTTTCTGAAAAATCTTCTGTGAGGATTCCGACTCCGCAAACATGGCGGAAATGCAGGCTCAGAAAAAAATGACTGACTGGGCAGACGATTTTTTGTTTATTTATTCTTTTTTTTTTTGTTTAATTAATTATTATTATTTTTATTTTATTTATTTATTTATTTTTTGGCAGACGATATTTTTTTTTGATTACAAAAATTGTTCATTCACTAGAGCATTTTATTCTTTATTTATATTTAATAACTGGCAACGGATTAAAAATAAAATTCGAGACATTTTATTAACGAACGAGGTTTTTTTTTTCTTTGATAAAATGTGTTTTGATGTTCTTTGTACTTTTATTTCATTTATTATTTTTTTTCTTTTGAAAAAGATTGTGAAATTTTTCTACGTAAGAACTATAACAGTTACATTCTTTAAAAAGTGCGACAAAACTTTATTTACTCGTTTATTTACTTTTTACGTGTCCATTTCATCTGATTAGAGGGGTATATTTTGCTTTTAGAAATCAGCTTTAAGTGCTATAAAGGTATGTTTGACATAATTTTCAGTTTCAGATATTCAAGAGAATATTGATTAGATGCTAGAATGCCGATGTCGATGTACGGGAAAGTAGGCTCGTTTAGTTTCTTGACAGAACTTCTTGTTTTAACTTAACTACATTCGCAGTTTATTATCCCTTTTAGTCTATTGGTAATAGTGGAGTTCAGATCAGAGATTTAATCGCTTAGTTCTAAAATATCCACCAGTCATCAGCCACACATTATTATTACTATTTTATATAAGCGTTACAGTTTGTATGATAAAACAATAGTTGAGCTGTTTGAAATCAAAAACGCGTGCTATAAGCTCTGGCATCAAAGATGGCGGGAAATGCCGCATGGAAACTTTTTCCGAGCTGCGTTACCTTCCTTAAATTCAGTGCTTCACTTTTGCTTTTAAAACAGATCTAAAATGTTATATAAATACAGTGTGAAATTTATTTTTGAGACAGAGTATCTTAAAATCATTGTTCAAAAGCGAAAGCTTTTATTGCAAGTCGGAAAGTTTATTTTCAAAACATCTTTAAAGCAGGGACACCATTCTTATTTGTTTCTTTGTTTTCTACTAGACTGTTTTGTGTTCTTTTTGAACAAATATTCTAAGACTGTTTTGAAATAAAGTATAGATTATGTTTTTGAAACCGTTTTTGCTGTTTGGTTACGAATGTGCGACTCAAAACACATTGTTACAAATCTTGTAAATGGTTGTTGTTTTTCCTGCCTTGCATCATTTTGATTAGTTTTGGTTTTATCTGACGTCATGTTGCAAAAGTATCTGAAGATATCACTTTTATCACTAGTATACCGGCCCTGTAACGTTTTGTAGTTTTTACATTTGCCCTGCATTTAATAAGCGTGAAGACATTTTTCGCTCGGAGTGTTTTCTTTTTTTTCTTTTTCTTTTTATCGCTAGAACTTTCTCAATGGAATTGTTCAAGTTATGAATGATTTGGAATACTCCGGATATTTCTAGAATAGTGTCGTAATTTCTTTCCGTGTATAAATAGCCTTGAACACAGTTTTTAGTCAGTCAGTTGTTTTCAGATTTGATTCTGGTGACTCGTTTTATTCGCTATTCGCTTGGGCGAATGTTTGTTTTGCTTTTGTAATTGCTTAATTACTGTTCACGTTAGATACGTGGTGCTGAATTACTGTTGAGAGTACAGTGTAGTGTTTGCTGCCTAATTGCTCATGTTTAGCAATTGTTTTCTGCTCTTATTGTAAATAGTGTACATACTTGTAAATAAATTTATAGTTACTTCCTCAAGATTGGAATGCTCATTTGAAGAAAGTTGAAGGTGCTACGGACTCGTTACAATTTTGGCGCCCAACGTGGGGCATCTTCAAGGACTTTCTTGGAATTACCTGTGAATTCGGACTTTTCTTCCTAAGGACTTTTTGACTTCGGAATTTTATGCTGATTACAAGAGCAATGGAGGAACAACTGCAAAAACTCCTTGATGCGATCAACGCTGTTAAAAGTGACGTGACTGCGAATCAAGAACAATTAAAAAATGACATGGCTGCGAATCAAGAACAATTAAAAAATGACATGGCTGCGAATCAAGAACAATTAAAAAATGATATGGCGACTCTGGCTACTAATCAAGAACAATTAAAGAGTGATTTAACCGCTAGCATAACTTCAAGTCAAGAAGAAATTAAGAATGAGTTAACCGCTAGCATAACTTCAAGTCAAGAAGAAATTAAGAGCGATCTAACGTCAATGAAAAGTTTGGTAGAAAGTAAATTTGCCAATATGGAAAATAAAGTGGAGGCTCTAGAAGAAAAAGTTGACAGCGTTGAGGATCGAATCACCACAGTAGAAAACCATGTGGAAAAGAAAATTAAAGAACTGAATCAAAGTTATCAGGCTCCTGCAACAACTCAGACAGCGTTGAGAATCGAATCACCACAGTAGAAAATCATGTGGAAAAGAAAATTAAAGAACTGGAATCAAAGTTATCAGCATCCTGCAACAACTCAAGTGACTGTGTAGCTGCAGCTGGAACTTCTCGTCCATCCATCAAACTGGCCACGTTTGACGGGAAGACCTCGTGGAATATTTACAAGAAGCAGTTCCTCATCGTTGCAGAAGCAAACTCCTGGAACTCTTCCACGAAAGCCTGTCAACTTGCAGCCTCGCTGAGAGGGGATGCAGCTGATATACTACAGACCTTCCCAGAGGACAAGCACCATGACTTCGAAGCCTTATCATCGGCCTTGGAGCTTCGCTTTGGCGAATCCTGCCAAAAAGAATTCAGCCAACTCCAGCTGAAATCCCGACTGCAGAGGGCCGGAGAGACTTTGCAAGTTTTTGCAGCAGACGTTGAGAGGATTTCCCATCTCGCCTTCTCGGACTGTCCTTCGGGTGTTCGCGATAACCTGGCCCTGAACTACTTCATAGATGGAGTGAGAAATCCAGAAGTTCAGATGGCTCTCCGGATGGCGGACATTAAGGATCTTAAATCCGGTCTGGTTTACGCAATGAAGTTCGAGGCTGCACAGCAAATGTCCCGCAAGGATCGCCATTCGACCAGGGGCGTGGAAGTGAGTGCTCAAGACTTGAACTCAACTCGTCTCTCGGACATTGATTGACAAATCAAAGAGATGTCGGGGACCCTGAAGAAGATTGCGGCTCGCAAAGACCAAGGTGGACAAACACTGAAGTGCTGGAAATGTGCCGGTGAGGGCCACGTACGAAGGAATTGCGAAGCTCGCCAAGAAAAGAAGACGTCTCCCAAAGTTTTCCAGATTTCCCCAAGAAGTGGCGGCTGCAACGGACTCTTCATTTACGCATATGTGAATGGGTTTCCCTGCGAAATGATTGTGGACACAGGAGCCAACGTTACCATCATTAGGACTGATGTGGCTCATCGATTTGGACTCAAGATCTTATGGACGCCACCATGCGTTACTCTCCAAACTGTGACAGGTGACAAAATCGAGATTGAAGGGAAAGTGAACTAAGAAATAATGTTCGGAAGCGCCACTTACCATCACACGGCATTCGTCGCTGACATTACAGATCCCTTTATTCTCGGACTGGACTTTTTGAGAAAATTTGATTTTTCTATCGACTTTAAAAATAATGAGCTGCACTCGACGAGGAAAGACATAGCAATTTTCAACCCCGAAAATAACTTAAAATCCGCTCATCAAATAATAGCCCAAACAGATTTATCGATTCCCTCTAGATCAGAAGTACTAATACCTGGCTCCCTCAAGGAAAACAACAGCTTTAAATTCGGCCTCATTGAATATCCTAACCAGAGTAATAGCCCAAAAGGAGTACTAGTGGCATCTACGCTTGTGGACCTTTCAAGGAATGCAGTTCCTGTGAGAGTCGCCAATGTGAGTGAAAGACCGAGGAATATTAAGAAAGGAGAAGTGTTGGCAACTTGTACTCCCGTAAACTGCATCATCAGAAGAATTGATTCCTCCGAGACTGTGTCTTCCGAGTCCTTGACTTCGAAATTAATTGGGAGTGCACCATTATCGAAGGATCAAAGAAACGCTGCGGAAAAATTGGTGGACAACTTCAAGCAGGTGTTTTCATCTACATCCGAGGATGTTGGTCGAACGAATTTAACGCAGCATAGAATCGACACTGGAGATCATCCCCCTATCAAGCAGCATCCAAGACGACTACCGTTCGCCAAGAAGGAAGAGGTTGAGATCCTCTTGAAAGAGATGCAGGAGAATGACGTCATCGAACCCTCATCCAGTCCTTGGGCACCCCCTATCGTCTTGGTCCGAAAGAAAGACGGCTCCACCAGATTTTGTGTTGATTACCGACGCCTGAATGACATCACCAAGAAGGACAGTTACCCTCTTCCACGGATCGATGACACTCTGGACACCCTTTCCGGACACAAGTGGTTTTCGACCCTGGATTTAAAGAGCGGCTACTGGCAGGTGGAGATACACCCCGACGACCGAGAGAAGACGGCGTTTACAACCGGACAAGGCTTGTGGCAGTTTAAAATGATGCCGTTAGGCCTCTGCAATGCACCAGCCACGTTCGAGCGTCTTATGGAGTCAGTGTTACGAGGACTTTCTTATGAATCCTGTCTTGTCTACTTGGACGACATCATCATCATAGGACGCAGTTTTGAGGAACATTTGGCTAATCTTAGGAAGGTGCTGCAGAAGCTTAAGGAAGCCAACCTGAAGTTAAGCCCGTCCAAGTGTAATCTGTTCCGCCGTGAGGTGAACTACCTTGGTCACATTATCTCTTCAGAGGGGTACGAACAGATCCAGATAAGGTATCCGCAGTCAA
The DNA here is from genome assembly GCA_038373865.1 of Uloborus plumipes. NCBI lineage: Eukaryota > Metazoa > Arthropoda > Arachnida > Araneae > Uloboridae > Uloborus > Uloborus plumipes. Next base: position 15,451 of record JAXGGA010014940.1, on the reverse strand, counting down.
GAATTGGAGCCGCCCCGAAAATGTTCATCAGCTGCGAAGTTTCCTGGGGCTCTGCACGTACTACAGGAAGTTTGTGAAGGGTTTTTCCAATATTGCACGACCTTTGCATAAGCTGACGGAGAGCAAATAAAAATTTGAATGATCCAAAGAATGCGAGGATGCATTTCTACAGCTGAAGGAGGCTTTAACATCAACGCCTGTTCTCTCTTATCCTCAGCCTGAAAAATCCTTCATACTTGACACTGATGCGAGCCACGAGAGCGTTGGAGCTGTTTTATCTCAAGAAATAGACGGTAACGAACATGTCATCGCCTACTGGAGCAAATGCTTGTCCAAGTCGGAGCGAAACTATTGTGTCACGAGAAAGGAATTGCTCGCCATAAAGCTGTAGAACATTTCCATCATTACCTCTACGGCCGTAAATTCCTGCTCCGGACTGATCATGCCTCTTTAACTTGGCTGTTGAATTTCAAGAATCCAGAGGGCCAGGTAGCCAGGTGGATACAGCGGCTCCAGGAATATGACATCGAGATTAAGCACCGAAAAGGTTTGTCACACGGGAATGCTGACGCATTATCAAGAAGACCTTGTTCCGAGAACTGCCATTATTGCTCCCGAATTGAGAAACAGTACGGGACGACAATCCCTACTGCCTGTCAAGTTACTGCTACTTCATCATCTTCAGATCCTGATCCATGGAGTGACGACCAAGTAAGAAAAGATCAGCTTGAAGACCCAGACCTAAAGCCTATCATAGAGTTAATGGAAAAAGACAGTCGGCGACCTAGTTGGCAAGACATTTCTATCTACAGTCCTGCAACGAAAAGATACTGGGCTCTATGGAACTCTCTCCAGCTGCGAAATGGCGTCCTGTATCGGAAATGAGAATCTGACGATGGTAAAGCATTCAAATGGCAGTTACTCCTTCCCAGATCAAGAATTCCAGACGTTCTAAAGGAGTTGCACAGTAGTCCGACTGGAGGACATTTTGGTGTGTTGAAAACCCTCTGCAAGGTTCGAGAACGCTTCTTCTGGAGCAAGGCGAAGGATGACGTAGAGAAGTGGTGTCATTCTTGTGACGCCTGTGCTGCCCGTAAAGGACCGAAGAGAAGAAGCCGCGGGAAGCTACATCTGTACAACGTAGGAGCTCCTTTCGAACGAATCGGGATCGACATTCTTGGTCCTCTACCGAAAACTACTGATGGGAACAAATACATCCTCGTTTCCATTGACTATTTCACCAAATGGCCCGAAGCATATTCCATTCCGGATCAAGAAGCTACCACTGTAGCAGAGACTCTAGTCCAGCATTGGATCTCGAGATATGGGACACCTTTGCAGATCCACTCCGATCAGGGGAGAAACTTCATCTCTGCTGTGTTTAAGGGCCTATGTAAAATCCTCAAAATTGAGAAAACTCGAACGACACCACTACACCCACAATCGGACGGCATGGTGGAGAGATTTAACAGGACAATTCTTAATAATCTCTCGCTTATGGTCTCCAAAAATCAACAGGATTGGGACAAGAAACTTCCTCTGTTCCTGCTGGCCTACCGCAGTGCTGTCCACGAGACCACCGGATATTCCCCATCACAAATGCTCTTCGGCCGAGAGCTTCGGCTACCTTGTGATCTCGTCTTCGGTCTCCCTCCAGATGCGCCTTCATCGCCTGAGGAATACGTCCAGGATCTCCAGGCCCGGTTGGAAGACGTTCATCACTTCGCACGGGAGCGAATCAACATCGCGACGGAGAAAATGAAGACCCGATACGACACAAGGTCCACTGACCATGACTTTCAAGAAGGTGACAAGGTATGGCTATGGAATCCCATCCGACGTAAAGGTCTATCACCCAAATTGCAGTCGCATTGGGATGGACCCTACACAGTCCTCCACCGGCTGAACGACGTCGTAGTGAGGATCCAGAAGTCATCACATTCAAAACCCAGAGTTGTACATTATGATCAGCTAGCCCCATACTATGGCCATAGTTCGTAAAGTAAATCTAAAGCTACCATGGTAATTTGTTTGTAAATTTTGTAAATAACTTTTTCCTTTAATTGTTTGTAATATTACTTTATCAATGTTATTATTTCTTTCATGTTCTCATTGTTATTGTTTATCATGTTTATGATTGGTCATCATGTAATGTGTGTATCTGTAAGTTTTCCCTTGCTTCCTTTCTGGGGATTGTACTGCCCGGGACGTGCAGTCCTTGGGAAGGGGGCAATGTTACAAATCTTGTAAATGGTTGTTGTTTTTCCTGCCTTGCATCATTTTGATTAGTTTTGGTTTTATCTGACGTCATGTTGCAAAAGTATCTGAAGATATCACTTTTATCACTAGTATACCGGCGCTGTAACGTTTTGTAGTTTTTACACTTGCCCTGCATTTAATAAGCGTGAAGACATTTTTCGCTCAGAGTGTTTTCTTTTTTTTCTTTTTCTTTTTATCGCTAGAACTTTCTCAATGGAATTGTTCAAGTTATGAATGATTTGGAATACTCCGGATATTTCTAGAATAGTGTCGTAATTTCTTTCCGTGTATAAATAGCCTTGAACACAGTTTTTAGTCAGTCAGTTGTTTTCAGATTTGATTCTGGTGACTCGTTTTATTCGCTATTCGCTTGGGCGAATGTTTGTTTTGCTTTTGTAATTGCTTAATTACTGTTCACGTTAGATACGTGGTGCTGAATTACTGTTGAGAGTACAGTGTAGTGTTTGCTGCCTAATTGCTGATGTTTAGCAATTGTTTTCTGCTCTTATTGTAAATAGTGTACATACTTGTAAATAAATTTATAGTTACTTCCTCAAGATTGGAATGCTCATTTGAAGAAAGTTGAAGGTGTTACGGACTCGTTACAACATTATATTCTCCCTTCGATAACTTAAAAAAAAAAAAAAAAAAAATGGAATAAAAACTGCTAAGAATTTCAACGCAATGAATTCCAGTCGAGCAAGAAATAATTTCGGAAACTTAGTAGTCAACATTTTGAAGTATAGTTTAAATTAATGTTTTGCTTTTTTCGGTGATCATTGTATGAAATTGAAAAAAGAATACAAATATATTCTCTCACAAAAAATAATAAGTTCATAAAGAAAGAAATAAAAGCTTTTTGAATAGAAATTATTTGCTCTTTTAGCTTTTTGTTTTGAAACATTTTAAAGTTTTCTGCAGAGTTGTATTGGCGATGAATTTAATCCCCTTCTCTCCGCTTTTTGTATAATTTATACTCCAGCTATTTAAGCAGTAATTTTGTCTTTGTTGAGTATGTTATGACTACGAACTTTTGACTTGTATAATCTTATAAATTAATTGGAAATATACGTACTGATTGAAATTGCAAGTAAAATGGTTTCATTTGTATTTTATAGTATAAGTTTTTATAGCCTTTACTCCCATCTACTCAATCAGAGAGTTTTAACTAGATAGGGCAACTTATGGGCTCGTTTTCTTTTATATTCTATGCAAAATGAATTTTTGTTAAATCCCTTAGTTGAAATTAATTTAATTGAATGCTCTACTCTTTCATGACATTTCAATGCATTTTGTTAAACAAATAAAAAAATTAAACATTTATACCATTTTCCATATGCCTATCCAGCATTGTTTATTTGCATGCAGTGCGTTCACATTATATTTCACGATATCTTTCGGCAAATAAAATGGGGGAGAGGGAAGAAAATGGAGTGTGTTGAGGAAAGAGAACAATTCAAATTGCGCCCACTTTTCTTTATTCTTCAAAATCATTTTCTCAGAAAGTCGATGCCTTTCGAGCTGCAGAACGTCATTCCGCTGCAAAGGGTTACGATTCTTACTTTTTACTGCCGCCTTCACATTTTCTTTTTAGTTTTTAAAGGGTGATTCACGTTTGGTATTTCTGACGCCGCATACTTTGATGCAGCGTAATTTAGGAAAAGTATACTCTTTAAGCAGACTCATATGCAAGGGGGAGTACCCGAACTGGAAAAAAAAAAAAATACAAATTTGTCCATTTATTTTTTCATTAATTTTTATTTTTAAAAATAATGTTCTGTTCAGAAAATTCATTTATTTTTTTTTTATGGCGAGTTCCCAGATGCATTTTTATCTTTTTAATTTTTAAAAATCAAACAATTAATATATTTTTTAAATAGATTCAAATTTATTTTTAAAAGCCTGAGGATAAAAGTACGCTGCCTTGCAGCTGGCTCGCATGTCAATAAAGCCGATATTACCGTTTTTCGTGCTGTATAGGTGTTTACTCAGTATGAATTACACCAAAAAGCAGCAAAGACCACTCCTGCTTGCATGTATATACAGTCGACGCTCGATATAACGACCATCTCCGTCCCCCAGAAAAAAGTCTTTGTAACGAGTGGTCGCTGTAAGAGGTAGAAAATAGAGTATATTGGGATGAAGTTAGGTTTTTCCCACCAATCGTTGTATTGGATAGTCTTTATAACAAGTGGTCGTTATAACGAGCGTCGACTGTATTGATTTCCCAAAGTCGGGGGGGGGGGGGGGTGACAGTTAAGCCCCACCCCGACTCCCCTAAATGATGGGCCTTCGTGCGCCCCACAAGTTGAGAATCCCTGTTAACAAAAAGAGTACGTATATCAGCCAAAATGTGTGATGGGATGTTGCATTCCTTGTTACCCCTTCCCTCCCTCCTTGTCACAAACTGTCGCAATTTCCCACCGTCAAAGTGTGACATCATTCGTGGACTACCTCTTATTCTTTACAGAAATCCGACATTTTTATGTAGTTGACCGCTAGCATTCATCTTTTCGTTCTGTTTATTATCAAATACGGATCGCTGATTCGAATCGCCTCCCGGCAAGGATCGCTTTTTTTTTTTATGCCAGTGGGATGTAGTTCTAGCCATTTTCAAAAATAATGTATTCAGTGTGCTGTGTGCAAGTTGCTTTGTTTTTTCTTTTTCTTTTGCTCACAGACATTCATAAGTGCTCGAATTTTTGTCAACACATCGTTGATTATCAAAAATTTGTGTCCAAAGGCTAGAAAAACATCTTTTTATGTGCTCTACTTCAATATAAGTCAGCCATTCTCCTCCGCCAAATTTATGTTCAACTTAATGTGATCCTACAGTAATGCGTAGCATAAGTTTCATTCTATTTATTTTTCTTTTTTGCCATCTAATCGAATAATATTTCAGGTTTTTTGAAGGAGGTATTTATGAAGCGAATGGTTTTAACGATAGCTCTTCAATGTAAAAGCAGTTGGATTTTTCACTCATATTAGTGGATTGGGGAAATATAAAGGTTAAAGCACAGAAATCAGTTATAATTCTTATCCAGAAGAATCCGTCCCAACTTCGTTCTATAGCATTAAAAAATCAATAAAAAAAAAAATCAATCACAAAGAAAAGACAAAATTCACCATTTTAAAAAAATCACGCGAAAAAAAAATGAAATTTCCATTTTTTCGAATTTTTAAGGTCACGGAATGGGAAAATATAATCCGATTTCATTCTTTGGTATAAATTTTTTAAGTCTTCACTAATCGACTGAGAAGGGAGGGGGGGGGGGGGTATATCTTGTTCTGTGTACCCTACATGGCGAACTCCGAATTAGTGGGGGAAAACAATGGGAGTAACAACTAAGGGTTTACTTGCTAAATTGACCGTGATAGAATCACCGCTTTGATGTGTCAGTTCGTAGTGTCGTCATCACCTTATTTCAGACAGAAAACGTGTCTGGGTCTTCTCGATCGTGTCCAGCTCTCAATTTTCCGCTTAACGGTCCGTAACCTTCACGCGAATGTCCTTTTCCTCTTGAAGACTCTCATAAGTCATAACATTCGATTTCGATTCACTGAAGCGTTGATGAAACTTTTTTTCACTTCGCTTTCAGTGTGAAGAAACATTCGTCAAAACGTGTATAATGCCGAAACCTGTGTAGATTTTCTGTTGAAAATGTTAATAAAAATTGGTCGAAATGATTAATCTGCTTTCTGCGTCTGTGCAGCGTATGTATTGATTCTTTTTAAATCAATAAAAGCTCGCGACTTTCAATCAAAGCATATTATAGTCAACCCCAATAACTCGTATGTTCCTTTATTCGAAGTTTCCATTGGGTCCCTAACTCTTGCGGAAGCTGTAAGAGGGCCCGATTAATCTTTGAAGTCTGGGAAAGCTTAGTCTCATTTCACGGCCCTCCAATATACTTTTTTTATGGAAAATTTTCTGAAAACTCGATGCAAATTGAAACAAAACTCACTAATGCTGCAAACATTATTTCTAATAGTGGCCCAACAGAGTTCAGATCCCCCTTCTGAACACATAGAAATTTTGCAATTCCCAGCGAATAAAAGTAGGAGTGTTAATTGAATCAAATTTAGCACTTTGGAAAATTAATACAAAAAACTTAATTTAAAAGCAGAAACATGAATTTTTAATCAATTTTTCAGTCACTTTTGGGCCCTCTGAAAAATCTGAGGGGAAGCTCAAGCTTCTAAGAAGCCGGTCAGAGACGTCAAGTCATCAAGAGCCCTAAAATTTCGTAACCCCCCCCCCCCTTTTTTTCTTGCAGACTGATATGGACGTAGTGCAGTAAAATGTTATTACTATGAATTTTACTGCTTTGAAATAGCCGTTTCTTGCCGATACATACCTTGAATTCTGATCTATTACAACAGAATTCTCGTTACAACAAGCAAATTTACGGGATTTAACTGCATTTTAACTCAGCAAAAGACTTGATATTTTCAATCGGCGGTCCAAGCTACTTTTTCGAAGGTGCAGTCATGACTGCAGGTAACCATGGTGCGGTTAACGATAACTTAAAACACTTTCTGGTTTCACCCTTTGCTCTCCGAATTATATTAGAATTATGTTACTAAACACATTTAAAATAACGGAAAGATGAAATGAATTCAATCAAATGTCGTATTTGTAGTTTCCAAGTGCATATTTTTTGAAACAATGTCTAGGTTGTATAATCCTCGTTTTCTTTCGCACATTTCTGTACCTCAGAACCAGACTAACGTAAGTCCATTTTCGTCATTTTTCAGTAGAGGGGAAAAACGATGTATTCGACAATCGTTTTTCCCCCTCTACCAAAAAATGACGAAAATGGACTTATGTTAGTCTGGTTCGGGTTAAAGTAATTAGATTCAAAACAGAAAATAGTCCTTTAAAGAATGATTTAAAAAACTTCATTTTCTAAAATTGTCTGGAAACTTCAAAAATTGTCTTCCAAAACTAAAAAATTCTTCACTGTCTGTTGATTCCATATCCATTTTTATAACCTGACCTGCAATATAGTAGTTGCTGACTTTTATTGTTATGTCACTGCTTACGTATAATATAATGCTAATTTCGCCAATTTATATACTTTCGATTCAAAAACCTGTTCTGTGTTGCTTTTTTACTCTGGATTGTACTCGTAAAAGGCGTATTCATCGATTCGAACCTGCCGCCCACACCTGTTACGGTTAATCTTCTTTCTCGGAGATCTTGTCACTGGTGTTCTGGTGTCAGGTTTACGCCTCTGAGTGACACAAATGACGTGAGAACATTTTTCTGGATTCGTTTCCTTTGATCTTGCGTTTCGTCTTTCGCAAAAGCTGATATTTCTCTTCCTGTTGGCACTGACATGAAGGTGCTTAACCCTTCAAAAAGATTCATTAATTATGTGCCATCTCTAGTTTATTTTTCTTGTGGCTCTAATCGAGTGTCGGAGCTTCCGCGGAACTATAATTAGCATTCGAAGCATTTATTTCTCTTGTGTATGAATTTGAAACTTTTGTTTTTAAGTGTAAAATGTAACTCCCAGAAACTAATAAAATCGCTTGCAATTACATACAAGGAAACCCAGTTACTTTTCGATCTCATAGTAACTTTAACCTCTTGATATACGATGACTTCTGAAGTTGTCATTCATTTTTATATTAGACAGACGTCTCCGATACATTATTTACTTCATGTGTCATTAGACTCTTGATGTGTTTGAAACGTCATTGTTTGTCAAGGAATTTGAAGCATTGGTGTTGGAGTTCCATTGGTTGATATTGTTTCTTTTGTACTGTCGTAATTTTTTTTTTTCGTGAATTTAGCTCATTAATTCGAACCTCATCAATGTGGAGCTTTTACGACGAAAGCATATTTGGAATGAATGCACTCTTTCGCCATCATTGGCACATATCGTTCATGGACTGCAATAGCGGCACAACTCAAAAAATCATGTTTTGAGATAAGTGGGGTGTAAAGTTTTTCTTGTTAAGAATAATTCACAAGAAGTGCTTTAGTTGGCTTAACCCTCGTGGGTTCCTCCCATTTCAGTTACACTCAAGACCCTTGGGGTCATAAACGACCCCAATGCTTCCTTTAATTAATTTATTATGATTATTGAATGTTACATGCATTATTTAAGTTCACACACTTTTTAATGCTAAAAAAATAAAAATAAAAAGACACGATCAAAGTAAAATTTAGTTTATGCATTAAAAATTAAAATTTTAGAGCAAAACTTACAATAACTGTAGATTTATTTACAGGGATGAAAATCTTCCGCGGATCCGCGATTTTCCGCTTTTTGAATGTTTTCTTTCTTTCTACGATTCAAAAATTAATGCTGCATAAAGTTTGGAAAAAAAGGAAAAACTCATTATTAAAATGAAGCTTAAAATAAGATGATTTTAAGTAGTAGAGGTTGAAATTACTTCCAACTTCAAAAATAATGGAAATGTTTTTAGGATGCAACAGGATTGAAATCTCAAGGATGACATGCAATTGTCAGAGAACTATGTACTCTATTTTGGCATGCTACCCATAGCATAAGTTCTCATTGTAGGTGGTAGAAATTGAAAAAATCAGCTAAAATGTTAAATATCTTAGTCAAAAGATTATGCAAATTATTTTGATCTTTAAAATTTGTCAAAATTCCTAAAGACCAAACAATATTAGTTAGAGAATTCATTTCTTGAGATACATTGTTTTTTGTTTCTATATTGTTATGGATTATTTAAAAAGGAATAGGGAATGAGCAATTTATTAAGAGGTTTTGAAAAAAAAATTAACGATGCCATCAATCTACCGATTTTGCTTTGATTTCACGGCGCTAATTAAGAGAAAATCTCGCATAACCGATTTCGCATAATATTTAAAAAAAAAAACATCTATCAAAATTTTAAGCCGCGCAGTTTTTCCTCTTTTTTTACTGTGAATTGTTTTCATACCTGTATTTACAACTGTTACAGACCTGTAAAAATATGATTTTTTGCAAGTGAATTTCAAACACTTATGACATTTTTCGATGCATTTTCTGTCCAGTTTTCTTGGACAAAAGTTGCAACGTCCTCTTTTTTTGGCATTCTGGGGAAGTGACCCCAAGGGTCTTGTGTGCAAAAAATGCAATTCGGGAAAAATAAAACACAATAATAGCATTGTTTTGAATAGAAAACTAGAAGAATAAAAGCCACAAAATGCCATTAAAAACAAATGGTTGATTAACAAGATATATTAAACAGAAATTTCATTGGGGTCACATATGACCCCAAGGAACCCACGAGGGTTAAACGAGTTCGCCTAGTATTGAATTATTAGTTTTGCTACTGTTGCTGCTGCAAAGAATGTATTTTCATATTTACACCTGTTCTTCGTCCAAAATGCGTGTTTTTTGAGCTGTGCCACAATTGCAGTCCATGAGCGAGGTGTCTCGCGGCAATCCCTGTCATTTTTATGTTAATACCAATCCTAGTACGGTAATTGTGCAAGAACTGTTTAGACCAAACGTTCCTGTTATGGCATTTCGTCTCATTTAGTTATTTAATCACGTAAAATTAAAGGTGAATATTTTTTAACTCTTTTGCTTAACTTTTAAAATAAGTAATGGAACAGATGTAAAACAAAATTTTGGAAAAATAAAGCATTTCGGTAAGGCTGAGACAGAAGCTCCCAAGTTACAGATCTTCGTATCTTCTGAATCCCCCCCTCCCCCTTTATTATTGTAATATTTTCTGCCATCGGATTTCGCTTTCCCTTCGGGGCGGAAGATTCTGCTGGAAAGGTGCAATCCCTTCCTTGTCAACTATTTTATGGCTTCTTGCCGTGACACCAGCCCTTCCTCGTGCCCTGCTTGAACGGATAAGTGGGCGACGTCGTGTTTTAGCACCTTCTAGAGACCACAGGCCCTTATAACGGTCCACTGCATACGCGTGAGCATTTTGAGTTAAATGCCTGGTTAGCTGTTCCTCCAAGGATACGCCAGCTATCTGTGAAATTAATAATGGCGGGGAGCTGTTTCTTTTATCCGTTTCGCTTGAAGCGTCTCGTAGGGCGGCACCTTCTAAATGATGAAACCGTTAGGGTAACTGCTGCTTGTAAGAGCATTCATTCATCAACGGTTGAGCACTGCTTTTACCGGTTCTTGGGGATGTCGGAGTAAGTTTTGTCATGTTTTATGTCTGACTGGTGACTGTAGTTGCAAATTTCAAAATGTTTTAAAAACTGATTTGAATCTGAATTCTGATGGTATTTCTCGTTACAATACTGGCACAAATTTTGTTTACAAAACTGGTTATTGGAAAATAGTGTGGCATAATTGTGGCACATCTTTAAAATTTTCTGTTTTGGAAGAAAAGTTTGCTTTTCTGAATCACAAATTTTCGAGTACAAAAACCTGAGTTCTTTTTGCATGGGAGGTAACTAAAGTGCTCCTGCACTGCGTTGCAAATGATTTGTTTTACCTATTAGGTGAAGCTCGGGCTATTTACATATAAAAATAAACCAAAAAAAAAAAAAAGAATAGGGCTCTCGCACTTTTCGGCAGAAAAAAACCAATCAGTAATCATAACAGATCTTAATAAAAGGATTAAACTAGTTAAATTGCAAAACATATTTTAATGTTTTTTTTCTTTCCGTTTTAATTTGAAATTAATTTGTTTGTTCAAAATACGTCAAGCGGTAACACTGTGCTAAAAGGAATTATGAGGGACATGTTACATTGAGGCCTTTATCTCTGTCAAGCTGTGTCTTAAGCGAGAGAAAACTTAAGTAGTTAAAAATGTGTTGACCACTCTGCACCTGATAACTCTTTTCCCCCTTCTTGTTATAAAAAATCATTCTACGTAATTTTGTAAAGACTTAATGCATCGTGTTCCATATTGCTCATTGAGTGAAACAGCAAGGAAACAAAATGGGGAATATTTTCTCTCTCTTTGTGACACATAAAAGGAAAAAAGTATACGATTGTCGATGTTTTTTGAATTGATTGAAATGAACGAAATTTTCGCTTGCTTGGAATCATTAACTGTAACTTACATATCAAACTGCTAAATTTAATTTTTTACCCCCCCCCCTCCACCCGCCCCCCAGTAAAATAGTGATTATTTGGCAGGTATGACAGCAGAAAAATGCATCGGGGTCAGTATCGTGGGAATGGAACGTAACGTTCCTTTCGTAAAGAACATTTCAATCACCACACTACAAGTAGCGCATCAGTTGACCCTTTGACCTTTGAGTAGGATGCCTGTTCTTCAAAATACCCCTTGGCATTCCTTTTCCTCTTGCTTCTGTATTAATTTATTTGTTTATTATGTTGTTCATACTGTTTCGTACGTTCGATTATAAACGCTTTAAAAGCATTTTTAAATAAATACCACGCGTTCAATTGGAGGAAAAGTTGTTTGGAATAACAGGGAATGGAATGTTATGTGTTCTAAAAATATTTCTATTTTTTACTCGATGAATGAAGATGCTAAGAGGAAATGGAGTGTCACTAGTAGTTTTTCCGTTTTGGTGTGTTACATTTAACAGCAAATTAAAATGCGGAGGTAACATTATAGTTACTCGAAATTATTGCCCTAAAATTAACGAAAAAAAGAACGTAAATTTTTCAATGTTCATTTATTTCATGTCTCAGCCTATAGGACGTGAGCTTTGGCCACATACTGTCCGTGAAGCAGAATCGTGTGGTCCGTTGTTTTGTTTAATGTTACAAATAGGAAATCACAAGTAGTCACAATGTCATAAATTTTGTCAGACATAGGTTTCTGAATAACAGATGTAATTAATGAAATGAGAGCTCAGTACCAAAGACTACACTTTTTGGTTTGTAGTTTTCTTTCCTTTTCCATGTTTTCCTACGTCAGTTCGAAATTTTGTGAATATGTTTTGAAATTTTATGTGTGATCTGGTCGGCGGAAATCAGTTCAACATGAGGCGAGGCCCCCAAGTAAAGAAATGTCGGACATCACTGTTTTTTGATAATTTAAGAGAAAATTGATCATTTTTATTCTGTGCCAGCTGTGTTACATTAACAAATTTTCTTTCTTTTCCCCTCAAAGCAAACTCTTGTTTACGCAGGGTGTAACTATTATCAACTGGACTGTCGTTTCCAGTTTAGTCATGTAACCGACCTTTGGGCGTCTACTTAACTTACCTCACAGCCGAAAGAATGCTGAAATTCATTCTGAAGCTATTACTTATATTTTATTTTCCCCTTACTTAAACAATGCACTGTCTCTTGGTGCTGCAGTCCTCATTTGTGCAACTTTTCTTTTCAATTCCTATGCGTTTGCTTTTTCGTTTTATTTTGAAAATTTCTTTCTGTAAAATGAAATGAACCGATCTAGCTAGTTCGTCTTCAAACTGCTTAGCAAGTCTTTTTATGTTCGTTTTTGGGTATCATAATGGACCTGCTCTCACAAAAGCGAACTATTCTCAAAATTAGCTGATATGCATTTGAATGAAAATAACCTCAGAGCGAGACGGATAGCTGACTATTAACTTCATCAAGGTCCGTTTTTTTAAATAATTTTAATCAGTGGTGCCCTGCCCAACCTTTTCCTGCCCGACGGCCCTCATCTTGTTTTAAAAATGATTCTCGCGGGAGAGAATGCATATAATTTTTTTTAAAATGTTTTATTCTTTTCTGAATAGCATGAAGCAATTTCCAACTCAATGCTCATTTCATTGAACGCATGTTTTTCAGAAACCAATTTTTCAATATTTGGCTCCAAATTTTTCTCATAGTCACTTTTCTTGCTTTTCTTTTTGTTACATTGAACAAAATAAAGGGGCACTCAGATTAGCCTCGCGGGCCTGATGTAACCTGCAGGGCCGTAAGTTGGGCACCATTTTTTATCATTTCCTAGTTGCTTCACCCGGCGATTGTTAGCGTAATGAAATCCTCCAAGTTTAGTCATGGACATGAAATCTTTGTTGTGCTTTCTTGTGGAGGGCCACAAGAAAGCAGTTAGAAAAATTTGCAAAACATACCTTTTTTATAAACTGCATTTCCTGTGATTATACAGTTTAAGGAACTCTGTGTTTTTCGAAATCATCAAAGCGATGAATAATTTCTGATCTACTTTCAATGCTACATTAGACGATTGTTTGCTATATGCTTGGAAGTCCTGGAATGGCCTTGTTTTCGTTCATATTTCATTTATTCATTTTCACATCAAACTCTTTCAGACAGAAATCTAGAGAATCATCAAGCTTTATATATGCGTATACTTCGTTCAAATGCAATAAAATAGGGACCTCAGACGGAATTTATATGGGTTATTTATTCTATCGTGTAATTCATTCTGTCAGAAATTTGTGCTGCATCTCTTTTCCTCCTTGTTGTTTATTACCTTTAATGCTCCAGGTTACGCATTGTATTTTGTTCCGCTTGACGGAAAACATCACCCGAGATTATGCTCTTTTTTGTATTTTTAATGGCAATTTATATTATGCGGCAGTGCCAATATTTTTTTTCGAACAAAGATGTAATTTCAATTGGTTGTTTTCAAGAAGAAATTGGAATGAATGGTCGTTTGTCTGGTCTGTTGAAACGTGCAACTTTTTGGAACCATAAGCTTTATCTGAGCATGAATCACAGATATGGGTAATAATTAATTGTAATTGTCATTATTATTTTTGTGATTTTTTTTTCTTTTGTTTTTAATTTTATTCTTTTTATGCCAGCAGTGCCTTTTGGGCGCAATAGTTTTCCTCATAAGTGTTCTGAAAATTTTATAAATACTTTAACTCAAATGTAGTTTCAATTTCATCATTCTGAAAAACTTGGAAATCTCACCATTTACCGGATCAGTGTTTCAAGAGGGGGGGGGGGAGTAATCGTACAATCTCCCACCATTACCACCCGAGAACCTTTCTCTTTTATATAGCCAATCAGTTACATAGCGCCACCGCGACGCACGGAGGGAGGGCGGGCGCAAGAATTTTGAGGGCGCACGATCTAGAAAAATAGCACAATGATTTTCACGGGTAAAATATCTTTTATATTTTAATAGGGGGGGGGGGGGCGAACTTAAAAATCCTACGGGGGGGCACACCTAGATCTATGTACGCTACTGTTGCCAAACCTAGTGTTGTAAGATATGTGTTTGTAAGGAATTATAACCCCCCCCCTGCTAAAATTCAATTATTACCTCTCTCCTAGCCTCCCCTATGTAGATCCTATTGTTATCAAAGTTGTGAAAGATATTTTTGTGCTTTGTTTCCCACTACTCCCCCTAGTAAAAAAATATTCCTCAAGGATAGCAAGAAAAAAACTTGCGGAAATGATTCTCTATAGAATAATTATTATTATTACTTCCTCTTCCGCTGTATTCCTGTGCGCTTTTTTCTTTTAAATGTCAATTCATTGGTTAATTGAAACGATAATAGACAGCCAACAGAAAGTTCATAGCAAAGCGCATTGGTTAAATCATTATCTACCCTGTTCTTTTGTTCGAAAGAAAATCATTCCACAAAGGGAAAGCGCGGGAAAATATCTAATTAATTCTGCACTGCTACTTGCTAAGTCGAATTGAAATGGTACCCATTGAACGCTTTTTTCTCCACATTTTCTTTCTTTTTTTTCGGTTTTTAATTGTTCGTGGTGCGTAGTTGTTTGTGCAAAAAAATAAAATAACAAATAATACGCATGTGCCATTAATTCGTTAGCTCTGTCATTTATTTTTTATTTCATGCTTAATTGCAGTTAACACAATGCTTTACGTTTCTGGTTTCGTGAGCGAAAAAAATTGTTGATCTTGGCTGTGTTTTAGTTTGTTTGCTTTATATATGTTTGGAAAATAAGTTACAGTAAAATTTGCCAGCTACTAAAATATTCGGTCAAAATCAACCGCTTGATGTTTGAGTTACGGCTTCTTGTCCACACATCTTTTTTCATCATAAACCATTTAGTTATTTGAATCATGCGTGATTTTAATTACTCTTCACCTTAGTTTTTTTTTTTTTTTTTCATTTTCCTGCAGTTAAAAAAAATATATATTATTTAGAGGAAGCTGTTATATAGGACATTCGTTTCTTATTTTCCTTGACATGGAAAATTATTCATCCATTCCTTGGAAAGGGATATTTTTTTATGATTCATCTTCTTATTAATGAAAATGAATTTCAGCATTGAAATTACCGTGAATCTGTTTAACTCTGATTTCAATATTTAATTTCTTTTATCTTTCCTCCAAACCTGGTGTTTTGAGAAAT
>JAXGGA010014939.1:0-30624 GCA_038373865.1 Uloborus plumipes | reverse complement strand
CCGAGATCAGCTGCTTGTGGATGTCACTGATACCGTGAAATGCGATTATTATCTTTACAGAAAAAAAGACTACAAACCTCGTGGATTGTGGATTAAAAAAAAAAACTTCGTTATGGAACAATAACGGAATTATAAAAAGGAAAAAATCAGAAATAGAAAATAAAAAATGAATGCACTCAGTCTTGTTCTCAACGAATCAACAAGTATTAACTTGCTACTGTATAATTATATACGAGTTCAAATGTGTGGGAATTTGAATAACTTGTAAAACTTTAGCCACATAACAATCATTTTTCGTTACAGAAAGAATGATTAGCAATAGAAAGTCGGAGCACAGAGTGTTAGAAAAAACGTTCCACATGAAATAATTTTCTTTTATTTACACTTGCATTAGGTGTTTCAAAATGCCGTACTTTCAATTTCCTGAATTCATAGAGTTGCTGACTTAACCTGGATTTGTATGCAGAAATTGAATTGGTAGACTAATCGTTTGGTAAAAGTGTTTCCACCACTGCTCTTGTGGCTTTGGAAAAGCAGCGATATTGGAGTATTTATGCTACCTCAGGCTCTTTGCTGTTCTTCGACAACTTTGAGCTGAAAAGCCGAAAGTTTAGCAGAATTGAAATTTTTTTGAAGTTTTATTGGTTGGGAAACCCCATGTTTGGCGGAATGATACTTATGGCGAAAAGCAAAAATTTAAGTGATAACAGCGAAATTATTTTCAATAAAGCTTTTTCCCCTTGCACTTCATCGTTAACAACTAAAATATGAGTAATGAAACAGAAAAATATTTTTTATAGTTTTATCTTTCAACTTTTATGTTATTTTTTATTACGTGACGGAATGGCATTTTTGTCAAACAAACTGTCAGACTTCCTGGCACAAAACAAATGATTTTTCTTTGCATTATGTGAAAACTTATTCTTATTGACTAAAGAACTCTTTTAGGAGAGAGAAGTAACGACAAGAAACTTCATTTGAATAATATTTCACTCATCGAAATAAAATAATTTATTACAGTCGAACTCGAATTTTACGGGACAGAAGAAAAATTCGAGATACGGAGGTATCAAGATACATAGGTTGTGATCAAATTTACAAAAATAAGCAATTGGAACAAAGTCCAATACTTAATAGATTGTTTTGCATTGATATTGTTGAATATGTTACTGTACGACGTGTCGTGAATCCATGTTTTACTAATTGTGATGACTATATCGGTAGCAAGTGAATGCATACCTTTAAGTACGGACATAGTCTTTGAGTGATTGTGCAGAAGACGATTTTTGTCTCCAAGTTATACCATTAATAAAGGTGGTTGGAGATGAAATTCAAAAATGAGAGTCGTCAAAATGCGAGACATAGAGGTTTTCGGGAAAAATCATTCGAGATAAACATGAGAAAAAACATTAAATGTATGCTGTAAAAGCAGGGACATTGAAAAATTTCGGTATAGAGAGGTTTTCGAGATAAACAGGTTCGAGCTAAACAGGTTCTAGATAAACAGGTTCGACTGTATGTGCTGTGACGGAATGGTTGTAAGGGATTGACAAGAATTTTAAAAGTAACCAAGTTTGAAAAAAAAAAGAAACATATTCAGCTTAGCTTTTATAAAGTTACTCTATTTTGTATAATGAGTATAAAATCAATCCATTAAAATTAGTAAAAGAAGAAAATAATGAACAGTTTCATTTTCATTGAATTGCTCAGTTTAATTTCAAGTTATTTCAACAAAGACTTATGTCTGGTATGTCTCTTTTTAAAATAAAAAGCAAAATAAAAGTACAGTAACCACCACTAATAAAATCACTGGATTATAAATCAGCCCCCTTTTTAAAATCAAATTTGCAGGAACCGAATACTTTCAATATCAAAACATGTTAAAACTTTCCTTTAATAAAATCAGTATTGCCGTTTTACAAAATCAAGTTTTTAGAAAGCGTATGTTAATAATTTGAAAACGACAGTTGTAATTATGTTGAAAATTGCCACAGACATAATACATTTTAAAGTTATATAGCGCTAAGAAGTGGAAGAGTCTCTGAAGATGAAGAAATGCACGCCAAATTTGCCCTCTTCAATGTATATATGGGTCATTTTCAAAATTTGCTTACATTTGCTGTCCGGAGGTTAAAAAGGCGATTTTGAAGCATAACTTACATTATAAATTCAATGCGAATAATTATTTTCTGCAAGAAATACCCCCAAAAAAATTCTATCACTCAACAAATTATTGAAATTTATTTATTTATTTTTATAGAAGTCTTTAAAAATGAGAATCAAGGCAAAAACGCTTGTCCATTTCCAATTTTCGCAAGTTCAACTTTTTTTTCCTATACTTAATGGTCAAAAAAAATAAATGCGACATATTATTTTTATATATTGACTAATAGTATATGGTATTCATGATAAATATTGACAATAGTAATTTTATTTCAATAAGAAATGTATGAATATATTTTGTCCGGAAGTTCTTGTCAAGTCCGTTACCCTAAGATTATTTTAGCTAAAAAAGGTATTTATTGAAGTCAAAGGATGGTAACACGTATTCAGTTAACTTAACAAATTAGTGACGTAACTATTTTGTACCATTTTGTTTCCCTAAGTCGAGAAGTATTGCTGTGGCGTTTCGCACAAAATTTTTTCCAGGTGCGTATTTTTATTCTTTGTCAAGTCCGTTACCAAAGATTTAAGTATTAATTTTTACTTTTTCTAAACTTTTACCCCTAAATATTGTTCATTATACAACTCTAAGAAAATGCATATTGTAGTTCAACTTTTAAATTCGACAACCTAACCATAATTTGACATTTTGGTCTTAATGTCAAGTCCGTTACTGGTCAAATCCGTTACCAAATGTCAAATTCGTTACCATAGAGTTTTTGATCAATATTTCAATCATCACAAACATCGTTTTAAGCTTCAGGGCGCAAATAATTTCAAATGAAGTTGGTTCTAGGCTCTATGATATAGTTTAAAAGTGAGATTTCATATTGATTTTGTATGGTAATGGACGACAATTTTCCTTGCAACATACAGTTTTACCACAGCATTTGAATACTTAATTATTCATCAAAGTGTACAACCAGTTACTTTTTTACACACCTACAATATGTGACTAAACATCTGTTAGTGTTTCTAAAAAAAAATAGCAAGTTAAAAAAATTACTTAAAAATTTTGAAATGTAAGCATATGGTGAAAATGACCCATATACGATTTCCGTTAATCAGATATCTATACACCAGTATTTTAAGATCCGTCTGAAAATAAAAACGTAAATTTCATTTAGTTTTTACTGTATTTTGAAACTTTTGAAACTACGTAGAAATACAGCAATTTATTTACAGTGAACTCTCACTTATACGCCGCCTCATTTATGCGCCTTTTTCACTTATACGACGATTTTAAATAGTCCCAGCACATTCCATAGCAAAATAATAATAGTATCATTCGTTTATGCGTTGCTCTAAAGATAAATATTTCACTTATGCGCCGAATTTTCCCTAAAATATTTTTTAAAAATGTATTTTCTTTAAAAAAATGAGCATTTTTCTTCATTTTCCTCTTTAATCTTTTGCCTCTATTACTCACAGAAGGCATTTTTTCCGCTGGAAGTAGAGTTCGGAGAGGGTCAATTATCTATTATGCATCGTTTTAAAGGGAACGGTTTATAATTAGGTATACTACAATTTTTATTTTCTCTTTTTTATCATTGTAATTACGTTACAGTAATTGCCAAACCGTAGTAAAATGTCCCTTTTCTATAGAAACATTCTCATTCATTCTCTCATTAGAACCTATGTTGCATTTTAGTCCTTAAAATAGGCTTGTTCACTTATACGTCTCTCTCACTTATGCGCCTTTTTCTGTTGGTCCCTTGGGCCGGCGCATAAGTGAGAGTTCACTGTATTTTTCAAATAATTGATCTACAAAAACTTTTTTCTCATGTGTAGGTATGCCGGTTTATGAAATCATCCGCTTAATAAAATCAAAAGTCCTCAGGACAAATGGGATTTTAATAAGCAGAGGGTACTGTAATATATTTTTTGAAATATTGAAAATAAAACATAATTTTCCGACTCAAATGTGCATAACAATATTCTCTGGAATAAAAGCTTTTCTTGTTGCTTATGAGCTGTTATGTAACTACGAAAGATGATTTATATAATATGAAAGCGAGAAAAGCAAAGGAACATCAATTCGTATTTCATCAAAAATGGCATTGAGATAGTTTCGAATAATTGTTCACTCGTGACAAAATGTTCTAGGCGTTACCGGAGCAATATTTATTGATATCCTGAACGGGATTCCATTGAAGGCTGCCCTTCTAATCTTAGTCGCCAATTAGTTTGGCTATGTCTGTGTTCCATTTCAATTACTCATCTGCCAAAGAATTTGAAAATAAGCAAAACTCATATCCAGTGACTTTCTTGAAAACTGATGTCATTAAGTTCTTTTAACCAAGCTTTGGGGACTGATAGCGAGCGGATTTGTTTTAAAAGTAGATCTGTTTTTATTTTGTGCTGAATATTCAGAATAGGTTTTCAAATCCTAAATTTCGTATGAGGTTTTAACAGTGCATTGGAATGTTGAAAACCAACCACTTTGTGAGAGAATAGACCGTGGTCCGGCCAGGATATTTTGACTTTTATTTGAGTATGTCTCAAGCATTTCAGAATTCTAAAAGGACCTCGTTCTACGAGCTAGAAAAGTTGTTCTTCTATGAACCAAGCTTTTGGACCTTGGTTCGTTCAGAGTATTTCTGGCTGACTTTTGCTTTGATATGTTTTAGGCTTCTTCAGAGCAAAAACTTTCTTGGACATAGTATTTCAAGGAAACATCTTGAACATCTTGGTTGGTACTTTGGAGGGACATCTTGGACATAGTCTTTCAAGGAAACATCTTGAACATCTTGGCTGGGACTTTGGAGGGACATCTTGGACGTAGTCTTTCAAGGGAAAGACTATTTCATACGAGCTAGAAAAGTTGTTCGGTTATTAACTGCGCAAGTAAAAGTTTCAAGTTTTGAATTCTATTTCTAGTTAAGAACAATTTGTCAGAGGATAAAGTACGGTTTTGGTTTATAAACGTTTAAATCAACCGGGCTTGTAAGCCATGGTCAATTTTGGAGGCTTTGCGGGTGACATTTGGCATGACATGCCTCAAGATGTTTCAGAATTATGAAAAAACCCCGAACTACTAAGTCAGGAAGTTTTATATTATTGATTTCGACAGTAAGAGCTTTAATTTTTAAATTTTGTTTTAGGTTTTCGATCTTCCGTTAGAGAATAAAATACGGTTCTATCATACAAACGTCCAAAGCAAACCGCATTTGTATTCATCCAAGATATTTCTGGAGGACCTTTCACCTTACATATTTGAGACTTGGGGGAAAAAGGTTATCATACATTAAAAGTTTATATTCATTTATAATTTCATCAGATATGAAGTAGCTCTTGCTTTATTATTGTGACACATGACTTCAAAAAATTATTAAGCTCTAAGAACAGATCATTTTTACCCATACATCGTTAAAAAAATTACGAAATCAAAAGAAATAAAGAACTTTAAAACTTTACAGTATAAGGAATATGGGTTATCACCAACAGTGGAAGGTTATTACAAAAATTGAGTAGCGATTGCTAAATCTACGCCAATAAAAGAGGAACAAAAAAAATATGGGTATGTACTGTACATCTCTTAAAACAGATCATGTTCAGCCATTATGTAAAGTCTTCGATCAGGTAAATAGTTCATCACAAAAAAGTTTTCAGGAATACATACAATCACCTTCCTGATATTTTCCATTTTATTTATGTTGGTTGGAACGTGCCCTGAAGGATAGGCAATAGGCGTGGCTTGAAGCAAAAACGACTTTTCGGGATGTAAGCTTTAGCTGCTTAGCAAGCTCCAATCAAAGAAAGTATGTGCCGTGCTAATCCCCTTTTCCCTTTAACCCATTAATGCCTAGCGTCCCTTTTTAGGGACGGTTCAAAAAGGGTTTGAATTGACCAAAAATGAACATTTCAACCAAATAATAGTGTTCAATTATTACTTTGGTATTGTTTCAATTCAGTATTAACAGATTGCAACACATAACCATTGTTAAGTGTTCTGTAGCCGTGTAACCAGTATACAAAATACCTTTGGGAAAAAAATGTCAGGTTCTAATGGGTTAAGTTATGGGAGAACTCTTTGTATCGAGTAGGGGCAAACTTAAATTTTGTCTCTTTCTGCACATTTTACCATAGCCATTCTCTGTTTAAGCTTCTTTTTGTATAAGTCCTTCCACCAATCAAATTTTTTAGTAGTGGTAGCTTGAAAAATAAGTAGCTTGGTGACGTGAAAGCTGTAACTGGGTTGAGCACACAACTCTTCACATTCATCAGGACAGTTAGGTGCAGCGAAGGGGAGATAGGGATAAAACCCCATAGACTTTGGTTTGAACATTGTTGAAAATCTAATACAGTAGTCTTTTACTTGAGAAAAGATTGTTTTGATCACCCCCCCCCCCAAGAAAATTCTGGCTTTACTAGTACTTCAGGTGTGTTAATCCAATCATGTTTACGTATCGTCCTCTTAATGGTACCGAAATTTCGATCGTTGAGAAGGAATGAGTGCCTTTAAAAAGTCATGCTCGCGCTCTAGCGTTGGGTGCATAAACTACGTCAGTCATTGGACTCACGTCGTTTCTGCGCTCAACGTTCAGAAGTGAGGAACGTAACTTTGGAACTACTAGTCTGATTGACGCAATTTTTGCTGTCAACATGCGTCTTGCCTTCCAGAGCTTGTTTTCATGAAAAACGAATTTTTGAATTTTTCGGACTGAAGTGGTTTTTGCTCACAGGGATTTAATTAAATTGGCGGTTAATTTTATTAATTTAGAAGTATGCTTTTCCTCATACTATAAAAAATCATATTCTCTGTTAGGGACTCCAAAAAATCTATGCTATGTATAAAATGGTCCGGAAAAAAAAATAGATCGCTGGCTTGAAAGCGTGATTTTTAAACATACTAACCATCGCTTGGCACAAAGTTATAGAAAAATTAAATAACATTTTACTAGGAAGTAAAATAATGTACTATTCAGGGCCATTCCAAACGCCGTCATCCTGTCCCTCATGTGACGTTCATGTTTTTCATTTAAAAAGTAGATATTTTTGGAGTAATGAACGAATTTGTATTGGTTAAAAAAATCACAAACTGGTGCGGAATTTCTTGGGCAAAAAACTTTGTTCATGAACTTTTAAAATGACTACTTTTTAGTAAAATATATAAGCCTCACGTGCGGGACAAAATGGCGGCGTTTTCGTAGAACGGCCCTGTTACGAAAAAAAATTAGTTTTGATATGACAACTTTGCTTTTTTGCAGCAAGTGGAAAATGTATAAAAGAAAAAATCTGGTATGTGGGTCCCACACTTCTTCCTTTTACGTGTAGATTTCTTTGTAATAGATGCCTTAGAGTTAAAATAGTGCTAGGATTGAGCAAGATAGCAAGTTGAACATTTACACTCCTAGTTTGCCACGAAACAATGCAAAAAAAAAATGTTTTACAATGATTCATTTTCTAAATATCGCCGATTTTAACATCATTCAGGGGATTTTTCGCAAAATATCGCCAATAGCGCCAAATTGAACCGAAATTCAAAAAATATTTTTTTCGCCAAATTTGTCACCAAGTTGGCGTCAAACACTTGGCGACCAAAAGCTTGGCGATATATCGCCAAGTGGTCGTGTCAATTCATCTGCATTGAAATTAACACTGATTTACCCCAAAAAAGGGGTAAAACACCCCCTTGGGAACATTCGAATGCAACCACAAGGGGAGATGTACTACTAGACCCCCCTCAGCGCCTACATATCAAACTAGAAGCTTCTACGGCATATAGTTTTTGAGTTATGCGACATACATACGCACATACAACGCACATACGTACGTACATACAGACGTCACGAGAAAAGTCGTCGTAATTAACTCGGGGGTGGTTGAAAAGGATTTTTCGGCTGGTTATATGTTGGCAGGTACATATGCACGTGCTGACAGGTCGAAAAACGACTCAACATTCATTCAGGGGTGAGCAAAATCAAAAACTAGACCCAAATTTGAGGAAAAAATTTTTCGCGATCACAATACTTCCTTTACTACGTAAAAGGGAGTAAAAAGTGTAAGTTACAAAGAATTCCTTCTATCATACCGAATTTAAGATACTTCTCCAGTTATTCTGGGGAATCAACATATTCCTTTACAACCTTTTGAGAAATCAAGTCGAATGTATTTCAACGAAAAAAGCCTCTATGCAAAATATAAAAATTAACAAGTTGCAGATTTTTCTTTCTTAATTTGTAACGAACCCCTTTTTCAAAAGTGAAGGAACCATTCAATCAATCACAATAATTCGAGAAACTGAAAGTTTCAATCAATCTCGAACCGGCGGAAAATTTATTAATCACATTTCGTGGAAGGATAATAGCCTCAAATTAACGCGTTGAAGTATAAAAGCGGCATGTTTACGCACAATCTTCACAACTTCTAAACTGCATTTTGAATTGGGAATTTCTGCAGAGAGGAAAACATGATAGTAAGTTTTCAGCTTTATATTTTTTGTTTGAATGGTACTTATTGTTTCATTTAATACTTAGAAACTCTGGAAAAAATAGTCTTCCTAATTTTCTCTAGCATATAATGGTATAAATGTGAGTTCAATATTTTATGTCAAATGGGATTTTCAATAGCCTTCTGTCCTTTATTTTTGTACTTATTGACAATAAGTACAGCACAGTAAGTCATTGCGTATTTAATTGTGTAATAAATTACAACAGGAAAAACAGTTTTCTAAAAAATCTACTTGGAGTTTTTAAAACATCTCAAGTACTTCTAAAAATATGAATAACCCTCTGTTTCAATTTTTACAGAATTAATGTCGTAGCTGTTGTTTTTTAACAATTACATAGTTTTGTGTGTTACTATTTCTATTTTTATTTCCGCTCTTTTGTACTGTTAATTTTACTCTTTGCATTTAGTTAGTTGTAAGTGCATTAAGATAAAAGTTAAATACTAATTATTATAGTATTATTTTAATATCAACCATTCCGAGATTTTTTTTAAAAACTTTTCTGTACCAGAGTGAAGCATTTTGCTCACTTTACCACAGGGTTAATCCATGTGAGATCATACAGACCATGTTGCTCACTATTTTTGATTTTTAAAACTTTTTGCCTGTTAATTAACTGTTATATTGGGAGCATGAAACAATGGTTTAAAAAATTTTAAACCTTCAGAATTTTTTTTGGCAAGCACTTTTCAGTAGCTGCGGAAGCGACTTTTCGTGAAAAGAGTACTTTGTGAAGATGCTTATAACTTTTTTATTTATAAATATATCAAAATGATTTAAAAACCACTTGATTGAGCAAAAAAGGATCTAAATTTCTATACCAGTTATTTTTCTGATAATTAGTAACAAATTTGTGTAAAATTGGCTTAAAAATAAGATTTTTTGTGTGAAATTTTACATTTTTGGCATAAAAATATTAGTAGAAGGAATTAAGACTCACCCTTACTTTTTTTCCCTTGAATAGATATCTCATAGGACTATTCCCAGAAGTAGTGTGGAACATTTGAAGACAGTCCTTTTTTTTATATAATTTGTCAAACTTGGCATTTTGGAGAAAAAATGCTAACTTTGAGATTTAATATCTGAAAAGGGACTGAATGAAAATCTACAAAAATTTAACTGGATAACCTTCTTATAGTAGTAAATATGTAGAAAAATTGTTATGAGTGATATCGTTCTAGTTTTAGAGATATGGAGCCGCGAAGTTGACTGAAAAATCTCATTTATTTTGACGCCAAAAAATCATCACATAATGCAAAATTAATTATTCTCATAATATTAGATGAGTTTTTTGTGGTATAAACTAACCCTTTTACCAAAACATATAATATTTAAATTTATTTTCCATTTACAGAAAGAAATAATTTAGATATTATGCTTTTATAAATGCATTTTTTTCTACGTGTTAGTCATAAAAACATGATTTTCCACTCTAAAGTTGGGCTTTCACGGTCTTTATGCATCTAGTGAGCAAAGAACAATTATAGTTTTAATCTAACCTACAACTCTTCATTCATTTTTAAAAGTTTAAAGCGTTAAAACCCACCTACAGCACCAAAAAGTCGCTCAAAATCCGAATTTAAGCTCTAGATCCTGCCATTTTCCGTGAGACTGCGTCTGTATAACAGCAGAAAATGGCGGACGTATTTTTGCGGAAAAGGGTAGGATCTAGAGCAGTGTTTCCCAACCTTTTCAAGCTCATCACCCCCTTCAAGATGCTGACTGACACCTATCGCCCCCCCCCCTTCTTTTTTCTTCCTCGAAAAAACCATAATTTGGAGCAAGTGAACATCTATAATATTAAAAATATAAGTACCTAACTTAAATTTGAAGTAAAATGTAAGCAATAAAGATACTATGACTAATCACTTTTAAACTAAAAATATTAATGAATAAATAAAATACCTTTATTTTTTTTCTTTCACGAAGCGAACTGATATAATCATTTGAAGGGAAACATTTAACTAAGATCATTGATGTACTTATCAAAAAACAGAAGTACATTTTTCAAGAAATTATTTTCTTTTGTTCGCTGGAATCTGGGTAATTAAAATCATTGAAATAAAAAATTGGAAGGAAAATAAATTGAAAATCCGAAAATTCATAAAATTGACAGTGAATGATAAAATATTCACTAAGGTTAATCCGAGGTGCAAAGAGGAAGCGCTTGAACTTCAATTTGTTTCTTTCTTAACGTGTAATTAATTGTCTGCGCACTGAACAAGCGGTTTCGTATATATTTACAATTTCGGTTCTCGTTACCCTTTTTTACTGCTATTTTCTCTTCTAAATATCCATCGCCCCCTATCGCCCGTTAAGAATTTACCGCTTCTTTAGGTACTTATATTTTTAATATTATAGATGTTCACTTGCTCCAAATTATGGTTTTTTCGAGGAAGAAAAAAGAAGGGGGGGGGGCGATAGGTGTCAGTCAGCATCTTGAAGGGGGTGATGAGCTTGAAAAGGTTGGGAAACACTGCTCTAGATCCTACCCTTTTTCGCGAAAATACGTCCGCCATTTTCTGCTGTTATGCAGACGCAGTCTCACGGAAAATGGCAGAATCTAGAGCTTAAATTCGGATTTTGAGCGACTTTTTGGTGCTGTAGGGGGGTTTTAACGCTTTAAACTTTTAAAAATGAATGAAGAGTTGTAGGTTACATTAAAACTATAATTGTCCTTTGTAGGGATGGACCGGATAGTGATTTTGCCGGATACTGGATATCGGATATCCGGTGACTCAGCACAAGCCGGATACCGGATATCCGGAGTTGTGTCGCCGGATATCCTGCGGATATCCGGCATTACAATTACACTACATGTTTGCTTATTTTTATGTAATGCAGCTTCAAAACAATAAATCAGAGTTGTTTCTCGCATCATTTCTTTAACAATATGTTAAATACAGGTGTTTGGAGCCCTCTAGCGCGTGAAGTACTGGGCTGTCATACTGTCAAATTTCATGGGCGCACATATTAGATCATGGTATTTTGATTTCTGAAATAAAAAAAAATTAGTTTAAAAAATCGCCACCAGGGGGGAAATTTGCCGCTGTAACAGTGTATTACTCTGAATATCTCGAATTAAATTTTAAAAAATGCCGTACAAAGCAATTTTGCAAAGAAAAAATTATTAGTAGTTCCAAATGAGGTTTATTATGATCGCGGTAGAATTTCCGGTATGACCCTCAAGGTCGCCCGTTCTCAATCCATGTGATTTTTGGTTATGGGGATAGCTGAAAAGTGTTGCTTATCAAAGACATGTTTCTGATATAGCAAGTTTAAAAGATGATATTGTAACTTTAAAAATCAGACAAATCAACTCTGATATGTTAGGAGATGCGGTGGAAAATGTTGTGCATCACATCCAGTTCTTGCAACTTCACAATTGTGATCATATTGAACTACATTTGTGATAAAAAAGCCTTTTTGCAAATAAATAGATGCATATTTTGTCAGTAGCAATTAATTCTTCGACAATCAGAGTCCTGGCAGTCATTTTTAAACCATTTTTTTATTTCAGAAATCGAAATCCCATGTCCTAATATGTGTGCCCATGAAATTGGGCAATGTTTACCCTAGTACTTCAATACAATATCTTTTAAACTTGCTATATCAGAAACATGTCTTTGATACACAACACTTTTCAGCTATCTCCATAAGTAAAAACCACATGGATTGAGATCGGGCGACCTTGGGGACCATACCGGAAATTCTACGGCGATCACATTAAACCTCATTTGCAAATAACAATCATTTTTTCTTCGCAAAATTGCTTTGTACGGCATTTTTTCAAATTTAATTCAAGATATTCAGAGTAATATGTTACAGCGTCAATTTTTCCCCTGGTGGGGCTTTTTTAAACTATTTTTTTATTTCAGAAATCAAAATCCCATGGTCTAATATGTGCGCCCATGAAATTTGACAATATTTCGCCCAGTACTTCGCGCGCTAGAGGGCTCTAAACACCTCACGTTAATTTATAACCACCCTGTACATTCAAATTAATTTTTAAAGCCTCTATTTTATTGTACAGGAGTAGCGCTACATATGAAATGAAACACTAGCATATTGTGATTTCTTTCTATGTTATGTATTTTTATCAAAAGAAACAAAACTTTAAAAGATAGAATTAAATATTTCTATATGTACTCAAAGTTTAAACTTTTAATTATTCTTAGTTTAAATTTAAAAGCTTTTCCGTTTCAATATCATTTCAATAAGTTTCTACGTAAATGATACAGTGATTAAATATTTCACCAATATTATATACACGATAATTGATTTACAAAAAAAGAAAGAAAAAAGAAAGAAAGAAAGAAAAAAAGCTCAAATAAACGTTTTTTTTTTTTTTCAAATTAATACATATTTTATTAGAATTTTATGAATTTAAACTTCATTACAAAGTAACACGTTTTCTTATTTCTTATTTTGCAATGACATAAAGCAAAATTTTGCTCTCAAATTCTTTTTTTTAAGAATAATACGCATGTAATTTTTCCAGCATACAAGTTAAAGAAGAAAATATTAAAACAGGACCAGTGTTAAAAAATAATAATAATAACAAACTTATATAAAATTTTTAATTGATAATTTGAGTATAACTCCAAAAAAACAAAGGTACATATTTTCTGAAGATTCAAATCAGCAGCTTAAATATATTTTTAAGAGTTATGCTAAAGTTAATCACTTTTTTAAAAACAAATGAGTAAACTTATACTTAAATAATCAACTTGAAATTTTACTTTAGTTCCAAAAAATTAAGGTACACATTCTTAAAAGTAGCAAATTCTCATTTTACATACATTAAGAGTCATGGTAAACACATTTACTTTTTTAAAAACAAATTAATAAAATAATTCTTAAACAATCACCTCGAAATTCAACTTCATTTGAAAAAATAAAGATACATTCTTAGATGCAAATGTTATATTTATGGCAAATGTTATATTAAATGTTACATTATAGCCAAAATGGTACAAATCATGTCTGAAATTTTCGAGTTAAGTTTATCAAATGAAGTAATTTTCGCAAACTAATTGTTGTTTTAAAAATTATTCTCTGTTTATTTGTGCATAATAAAATGTAAATGGCTTGTATATGAGTCATTCATTAAGGGTTTTGAATAGTTTGACCACTTTGTGTAACAGAGGAGACAAATGAGGTTTGAAAAATATATTTCTAATCGTAAAGACAAGTTAATTACAGGACAAGTATAAAATGGACTAAACATCCTAAAAAACTAATTCTGTCTGCAATTTCAAGAAAAAATATTTTTTTCACCATTAATGCGACTGTAACAGAGTGGACATCCCACAGTGCAAATTAACTGTCATCAGCAAAGAATTTTTGGCTTATCACATTGAATGCAATTGCTTATTTTATTTCTGCAAGGCTTGTAACAGAGTGGACAGTTTGAAACATAAAAATCAGCAGAAAGGGTGTCAGAAGCATTTTTTGTGCTGTGCATTGCAAATGATTTCGTTGTTGCATTTCATCGTAATCGTAAATCACATTTTAAGTCCTAGCAATTTGAAGCTGGGGCAGATCATTTTTTCCTTCTTATGCCAAAGATTTTTTTTTTTTTTTTTTTTTGAGTCCTTTATAAATGACTTATGCCTAAATAAGTAGTACTTGGTTACACACAATTAGATGGAGAACAAATAAAAAATACAATTAATTGGTGGTAAATATTAAAATTAATTACCCAAATTCTGAAGTATCGGAACTGATTTGTACCATTAATAAACTTATATCTAAATAATTAACTTAAAGTTTTACTTAAATTCCAAAAAACAAAATACACTTTCTAAAGATGCAAATTAACATCTTAAATACAGTCGAGTCTCAATAGCTCATAGTCCCAAGGGATCGGCTAAAAGCTTAGAGTTATTGATAGTTCGAGTTACAAGCAGTTCCTACCGTCTTTTCAAAAATTTGGGACCAAATGAAACCTTTGAAACAAAGGTATGTTTGAGTTTATAAAGCTTCGAGTTATCGAGAGTCGATTAAATGTTATTGAGGGCCATGCTCAACATGTTCTCGAGAAGTTGTAGAGCGGCGTAACAGACGTGAACAGATTCTAATAGCAGAGAAATATCTTTTCTGAAAAGAAGGGATTACAAAAAGAAAGAACGAAACAAAGAGCAAGATTCAAAATTTCTGTATACACATTCAAACTCTCTTTCAAAAAAAAAAAGCATGGCTAAGTTGCGAGGATTCATGGGGACAGATGTTTACATTATCTAGAAGAACACTTTCGCCAATGTTAGATAGGTTATTTTATAGTATGTTATTTTCAATTACAATAAAGCAATAATAGTGGCAAAGTAAAAAATATCTAATTACAACATCATTGAGTGTTAATAAATCACAAATTTTGTTAGAAGTAAGAAAACTAAAAATAATATAATTCAATAAATAAAATAATTTGAGAATTTATATTAAAAGCTACTGCGATTAATTTTTATGAGCTAACGATATGATCGTAAGTTTTTTTCAATCTTTTATCGCACATTAATCCTTGAAGGTTTGTAATCAAATATGCAGAATGCTTCCATGTCCAGTACAAAGTCGGAGGAATAACATATAAATTTTGTTTTAGAAGCAAAAATTGGTAAAAAGGAAAGATGAAAAGTAATTACATCATCTAAAAGGTTCATTAAACAATGAAATTTTTAACTGGGATTTTTGTAAAAAAGAAAATATTCAATTAGATCCTCACATCATACCGGATAACCCTCATCATATCAATTCCTGATATCTCCCACATCAATACCGGATACTTCACCGGATATCCTGCAAAAATCTCCCGGATATCCGTATCCGGAGCTGTCAGCCGGATCGGATATCCGGAAGCACCGGATACTTAAAATATCAGCCGGATAGGCCGGATACCGGATAGTTACCGGATATCCGGTCCATCCCTAGTCCTTTGCTTACTAGATGCATAAAGACCGTAAAAGCCTAGCTTTAGAGTGAAAATTCATGTTTTTATGACTAACACATAGAAAAAAATGTATTTATAAAAGCATAATATCTAAATTATTTCTTTCTGTAAATGGAAAATAAATTTAAATATTATATGTTTTGGTAAAAGGATTAGTTTATACTACAAAAAACTCATCTAATATTATGGGAATAATTAATTTTGCATTATGTGATTATTTTTTGGCGTCAAAATAAATGGGATTTTTCAGTCAACTTCGCGGCTCCATATCTCTAAAACTAGAACGATATCACTCATAACAATTTTTCTACATATTTACTACTATAAGAAGGTTATCCAGTTAAATTTTTGTAGATTTTCATTCAGTCCCTTTTCAGATATTAAATCTCAAAGTTAGCATTTTTTCTCCAAAATGCCAAGTTTGACAAATTATATTAAAAAAAGGACTGTCTTCAAATGTTCCACACTACTTCTGGGAATAGTCCTATGAGATATCTATTCAAGGGGGGATAAAGTAAGGGTGAGTCTTAATTCCTTCTACTAATATTTTTAAGCCAAAAATGTAAAATTTCACACAAAAAATCTTATTTTTAAGCCAATTTTACACAAATTTGTTACTAATTATCAGAAAAATAACTGGTATAGAAATTTAGATCCTTTTTTGCTCAATCAAGTGGCTTTTAAATCATTTTGATATATTTATAAATAAAAAAGTTATAAGCATCTTCACAAAGTACTCTTTTCACGAAAAGTCGCTTCCACAGCTACTGAAAAGTGCTTGCCAAAAAAAATTCTGAAGGTTTAAAATTTTTTAAACCATTGTTTCATGTTCCCAATATAACAGTTAATTAACAGGAAAAAAGTTTTAAAAATCAAAAATAGTGAGCAACATTGTTTAGTTTTCCTGTATGATTTCGCATGGATTGACCCCACATTGTTTCAAAAACTTTTTCTTAACTTTTCCACAAATCTTCTACATTTAAAAGTTAATGAAAATGAAACATTTTTAAATATATTTTTAATGCACAGGACGGGGTAGAATGGAAGGTTGTCTTTGAAATCAGAATAATGCAGCTGCTGTTTAAATGGAAAAGCAATTAATTACGAAAAAAAATCGTAGACCAATAAAATTCACCTATATCAAAATAGGGAGTTATCTTCTGAAAATAATGCCATGCAGATAATGTCCGTTTTCTGCAATGCACTAAATTGCGCTGTGATGGCATCTTTAAGCTCTAGTGGAACTCTAAGTTTGTCGACGTAAACCTTCGCCTTTATATGTCCCCATAAAAAATAATAAGGAGCTTTGATATCGTTAATGAAAGCAATATCCCCTATTCACATTTATACCCATTCCAAAACAGTCTTTTCATCCTTTCTCACCTTGTACTTTGGTACTTTCACTGTTATTCAAAATTTTAAAATTCAAGTTAGCGTGAATAACTTAAGTCATCAATATTGCCTGCTCTTTATAAAGTCTTCCGATTTTTCTTAGGTGTTTGAATTGAGGTGGTGATTTTAATCGAGAAAACAATCTAGTTTTTCCAGATCAGTGTTATTAATGCAACTTTACCAATGAACACTTAGCATCAGTGATGATAGGCTGTAGTTGACAGTTTTTACTTTTCTTAGCTATTTTAAGATGCCTTTAACTACCTACCATGAAGATATTTATTTAATCCTAATATTGTTGCAGTTTATACCTTCATTTCTTTCCGAGTTTTAACTTAGTAGTTCAGACTGCTTGTCAAATTCATATGGGAACTTACTCAACATTATACGGTATTGCAACTACTTTAAGTGAATATTTTCAAACATTTTTGTGCAGCATTGCAACTAATTTTGAAGTTTTTATGTGGCAGCGCCTTTAGTTTAGAAATAACAAGTGCACAATAAAAATATACAGTCTACTAACAAACTTCAAAGAACCTATGTGATCATTGAAAGTTAGCTAATAAGTATTTTTACAGGCTTAAATGAGTTCTTAATAGGACGCGCAATCTTTGAAATTTGCAGTCTCTCAAGTTTAGAAGCAAAAGTCCTGTTATTGATTTCAAGTTTAAAGTTGAGGCCGTTGGCTAAAAAGATAGTCTACTTCAGTGATGCTATAAAACTTTAGCAAATGTTTTACTTGCCAAAAATGAGTGTTTATTTTTCTTTTATATAGGCTCTCCTGTTCTTCACCTTGTTTTCTACATCTTATGCCCATCCTCTGGAGGTTGGAGCTAGTACACAGTACAAAACGGAAGATGTAAGTACAAACAAAAAGTTATATCATTAGATTGTTGTTTTAAAAAAAATATTGGGTTGTTTTTATTTAAACAATCATGTTGGTAAAAATAAACTATTCAATTAAATTATGGCTTCACTATGTTTTAATATTAAATTGTTAAGTTTTTGTGCTTTAATTTTTAGCTACATCTAGTTTTCTTCACCTGCATTTTAAGTTACCTTAGTTTTTATAGAAAACTTCAAACTAATTCGTATTACTGCTAAAGAACAGGCGTGACATAAAATCCAACTTATGAAATAAAGCTAACTCAAAATACTGCTAAAATTTCAAGTATGGAAGTAAGCCTGCTAATTTGTAGACAGTAGTGTAGCCTTTCCAGGATCAGAACAGTCATATTCGAATGCTCTTTTCATTTACCTCCGTGTTTTCTAAGCGACTTGAATGTGTGTTTCTATTCGGCAGAAGTTGAGCAAATGTCAATGCAAATATATTCAGAGTCGATACAAAAGTTGGAAAAAACAATTTCTTGTTTGAAAATATGCTTTGAATTTCTTTTATTTTCCTTAAACGTTCAACATGTTTTAGTTAAAAAGGAAAATTGGTTTCCGTAATCGATTTTCATTTCTCTCTTAACCTTTCATGATCTAAAGACAAATAAAAGAGCGTAAAAATTGCTTTAGCTTTCCACATTGAAAAATGCAAGTTTAAAAAAAAAAAAAAAAAGTAGGAAATTTCTCAAAGCTATACGCAAAAAAAAAAAAAAAAAATTGTTGTTTGTCGATTTAGAGAATATTAGAAATTGAGTTGTACGTTACCAATTAAATTATTTGTCATGACATTAAAAATGCTGGAATACTCTACTTTTTTTCAGTTTTCTGCTATTTTTTAAGGCAACTTATGACAGCAGAAATTTTCTATTGTTATGGATGAAGCTCGTGGTACCTATAGAAAGATTAATAAGATCGTCTATGCAACTAAAAAAGTTCATTTCAACGAACACATTTATTTTCAGCATCGAATACGTGCTCGATTTTATTGCCTAAAAAGTATTCCTTTTACGCCGTATGTACTTGAAACCACCAGTTACTCCTTAATATAGGATTAATCAAAGATATTTTAAGGCAATATTTAGTACAAATCAAAGAATTTTACACTGCTTTTTTTCCACTAAAGTATTCTCGAGTTTTCTAGCAAAACAAAATGCGGTAAAATACTCGTTTCATTACACTTACAAGCATCGTAAACAAAATACTTAGAAAGAAGTCAAACTGAATTAAAAGAGCTTAATTAGCAAGTGAATTATGTTGTGTTTAAAGAAAATTTAAAATTGAACTAAACGAAAATTATGCCGAACATTTTAACACTTACGTATTTTTACCCTGTTTGGTAATATCCTACTGTTTCACAAAGGATACTCCTCATGTGTTTTCTATTAAAAATGTTGGAAGCTTTTGTACTTTTCTTACTTGTTTTTCATTAAAAAACTGAAAAGGCATTGCAGCAGCCATAAAATGTAGCGTGCGTTGTTTTTTACATTTCAGTTTACTTATCAGGAAATAAATGAAACTAAAAACGAAATACTGTTATTGACTATAGATACTGTTTCTATTATTTTACATTGACACAAAATATAAAATAATACTTACGATAGATCAAAGCATTCCTAATCTTCTATTTAGTTTCGCCATCCTAAAAAAACAATTGATAGTATAGACGGCAAATAAATTAATAATGCAAAGTAATATAAAGCATTACAGGAAATCAGTAACAGATAGGTTTTTTCAAGGCATGAAACTTCTCTTTTACAATTGTTTAGAAAACAAAAAACAAAACAAAAACGAGGAGAGAATTGAGCGAAAAGTGTGGTGGACACAATAGTGAATAATTCCATAAAAACACTAGTTTTCCTTAGGATGCAATGTAAAACGGCAGAGAAACAAGATATGTGTATTATTGGAATTTTTAATTGCGAGATTACTTAAAATTTTTTATTTAAAAAATTACAAAACATTTGAAAAGCAATAGCTTAAATATTCTAACTTTATTTTCCTTTTTCTAAATTTTCCACGATGCTAAAATTTCAATTAAAAAATACAAAGCGTGAAGATACAACCAATTTTTTGAAGCGATATAATTTTCACCGCATGTAATACACTTGTTAGACTTTAAAAAGATCTCTGCTGCTAACATTGTTTTTCTCTCCTTCAGAACTTAGGAAATTATGCTTTTGGCTACAACGAGGACCACACTAGCGGTGGAAGCTTCAGGAAGGAATACGGTGACTCCCTAGGAAACAAAGTCGGTTCCTATGGCCTGCACGAAGCAGATGGCAGAGCTCGTGTTGTCAACTATGTTGCTGATAGCGCCGGCTTCAGGGCCGATGTCCACACCAACGAACCAGGAGTGGATCCTACACAAGATTCAGCAGACGTGACAGTCAACAAGGCTGTAGTAGTCGCTCCAGCAGCTGCTGTAGTGGCACCTGTAGTAAAACATCATGCTGTAGCGGCACCTGTAGTTCCTGTCATAAATCACCATGTTGCAGTGGCTCCAGCAGTTGCTGTTGCTTCTCACCATGCCGTCTCGTTGCTGCATCCACCAGTGTTCCATGCGCCATTTGCATTTCACCCATTTCTCGCTCATGGTGCTCATCTCGTGCTGTGATCAGATAATGAACCGTAATTTGACTAATCAAATACTTTTGTCGGGCATGTATGAGCTGATCGTATATATTTTTAAAAAACGTTGGTAAGAATCATAAATTGTATCTGTTTATTGTTTTATGGGTGCTTATTGGGGATTGTGCTATGAGCTTTTGCAACTGCTTATTGTGTAATGTCGTCATAACTTACTAACTACGGTAGTGGTTGCTTTTTGAAAATTGTCATTCTTTTTTGTGCTTTCTATGTGTTTCAATCAAAAAAAGACTTTTAACTTGGTTTTTTTTTTAATGATTTTCCCTTAAAACTTAAAAATAATCTATACATGACAGCATGGACTAATCATTTTTGTAATTATGATTTCATAATAGGTAATTATGAACACAATTTGAATACTCTTTGCTAGCGCTGCTTACAAAAGACAGGAACAGGAAGACTTGTTAAAAACTTAAGCTATGATGTTCGTTTCGTCTAAATAAAAGCGAATTTAAATTCCGCAATAGCTTTTTGAAGTGTCTCAATTTTTACACATACATGAATAAAATACACACGTACATAAACCACAACGCATTGTATAAAATGCATGCAACCGCTGGGCATTTAGAAAAGCTTCATGTGATAAAATATATGTATAATATTTAAAGGCCAGTTAATAGCAAAACAAGAAAAACTGTTTTAGATCTTTCAATGTTCAAAAGTTAACAATTGTCATTGTACAATATAAAATAAACTATTTTTGCTTTGTTGGTGAAAGAGCTATCGCAGAGCTTTTATAGGTGCTTTTTTTTGCTTTTTGTAACCAATTATCACTGCAGTTACCGACTTGAATCAATTTTAGCTCTTTTGTTACATTTTTTTTAATCATTGTACTCTATATCCCATTTTATTCAAGTTAAATGAACATCGAAAGTTTTGTGATTCATTTTTCTGCTATGAAAACTGGGCAAAATGTTATTTAATAGTTCATAAAATAACGTTTGAAAATTTTATTCATTACTACATAGTTCTATATATATATATATATATATATATATATATATATATATATATATATATATATACAGGGTGTCCACTCCAATCGTGGACCAATAGCTAATTTCTAAACCGTTAGAGATAAGCATATAGTTTATTTAGGAAAAAATCTCCAAATTTTGAAAGTAATTTTGGGTCTATTCAATGTTTTTCAAAAAATCAAATTTTGAAAGAGTTACGAAATTTAAATTTTTATACAGCCCCCCCAGTCCTATCAATCATATTTAGTAAAACATTCTTGACACTATAACGTTTAAAACTAAAAAAAAATCACTATTCTACCACAAAAATTGACCAAGTTATGACGTTTTGAAAAATCAAGATTTTGCATTATTTCATGACGTCATTGAGAGATCGCTTAAGGGACCGTATGCGAAATCCTTCAAAATCTTGATTTTTCAAAACGTCATAACTCGGTCAATTTTTGTAGTAGAAGAGTGATTTTTTTTTAGTTTTAAACGTTACAGTGTCAAGAATGTTTTACTAAATATGATTGATAGGACTGGGGGGCTGTATAAAAATTTAAATTTCGTAACTCTTTCAAAATTTGATTTTTTGAAAAACATTGAATAGACCCAAAATTCCTTTCAAAATTTGGAGATTTTTTCCTAAATAAACTATATGCTTATCTCTAACGGTTTAGAAATTAGCTATTGGTCCACGATTGGAGTGGACACCCTGTATATATATATATATATATATATATATATATATATATATATATATATATATATATATATATATATATATACATACATACATACATTCCGCCCCTTTGTAGTTTAGTTATTTCTGAAAATGAGTTATGAATCTGGTTTGTTTTAATGTTTCTGATAATGCACTGATGTTTTCCAAATTGACTGCAATCTGCTTAGGCAAAACGTATTAATGTATGTAAATATTGCTACTCTTATCAAATTTGTGCTGATATATTTTGTGCTGATATATTTTGTGCTGTTATATTTGCAACGGAAAAATAAAAGACTTATTTTACAAACTTTCTTTCATTATTCACAGGAATTTAATTTCATGTGAAAAAAGTAATTTCACTCTTCTACATTATCGAGGAAAAAAAATCTGCCTCTTTACTAGACAATCTATGAGAAGCTTGAGTTCTATCAGGCCCGTCGTTTCAAATTTTTCTAATGGGGAGGCAAAGGGTGAGCAAAGGGTGTATACACATTGTAAATTTCACCAAGAAATGGCAAAACCCACGTCCACTTGCATGTACATACATTGATTTCCCAAAGCCGGAGGAGGGGGAGATCTACCCCCCTACCCGCCCTTCCCTCACTGAGCCCCTAAACGACGGGCCTGGGTTCCATAGAGTTATACAGCTTCTTACTACGAGTTCTTCTTATATAATAAGGAGTTATATCTTTACAAGAAACTTTAAGGAAGCTTCAGTTTCTTGAGATGAGATAAAATTGGTAGAGAATCACCCATGTCATAACTCATAACACAGCTGAAGTATGCCCCATGTTCTAGCAGATGTTTTGTTGCAAAACATTTAAGAGTTCCGGATATTACCGTGCTCGGCGGAACATAGCACAGAATTACCTATGTCACTACATAGATGGTGTTCTGCCTATATTCATAACTCCAAAGACCAGTAGCGTACATAGACTTAGGTACGTCCCCCCCCCCACCAGCAAGATTTGTAAGTGTGCCTCCACCTTTTATTAAATTATAAAAATATTTTTTCCGTGTAATTCATAAGGCTACTTCTCTGGATCATGCACGCTCAAATCTCATGCCCCCCCCCCCCATCCGTGCCTCTAGAGCTGCGGGGAGGAGGGGGGGTATTTACACCATTGGCTAAAACTTCATATTAATTGTGTATAACAAGCAGTTATCTATAACTAACATAATGTTGCAAAAAAAAGGGGGCAACGCTTACTTTCGAAGCACTTTGTTTATTCCCGATGATTGCATAGTTTAAATTCTACACTGTAAAAATAGATGTTTTTACAGTATAATACAGCTATTTCATAGTACCAAACTGCAAAAATTGCTAATTTTTCAGTAATAAACTATAAAATTCCTAATTTTACAGAATAAACTGTAAAATTGCTGCGTTACAGTTTATTACTATGCGTTTTACAATTTTAAACTGGAACCTCTGCTGCCAGTATTGTTCTGCAAAAACAACAGTTTATTTTTTGCAGTGTATAATTCAGTAAACATTGTTACGCATTCATTATTTTGAACAAATATTGAAACCCTATTTTGCCATTTTCCATTATTTCAATAAACTAGCCCACATTACTGGCACACAATACAATAATTTGAAGCGAAAAAAGTTTAAATGAAATTTTGTACAAAACTCCCCCTATTACATCCTCTATCAAAATTGTAGGTTAATCCTTGAAATAGATGAAGCTATCTTCGATGAGAAGATTTGTGAGCAGATTAATCGGAACCGCAACCGCAGAAAGTGAAAGTAACGTCACTACCCTTGAAAAAAAAATAATTAACTGAAATCAGCTTCTACGGTAATCCTTATTTTATTTTATATTTCCCATTTTCTCGTAAAAAGATTTAAGTTACATCTCAACGGATTACGGTGTTATGTCATTCTCAGCCTAGTTAGGAACTCGTTCGAACTGGGCTATCCTTTCCTGCAAGTAGATTTAGATAAAAGTATAAAAATGTGAGCCCCACCACCTGTGTCATTCGTCTACCAAGCGAGGACATCCAAGTAGTATCTGAAGAAAGACATTCTACAATGATGAAGGTAAGGATACCAAAGACCTTATACTTCATTTTTATTTTTCTTCATTATTCAAGATTTGGTGGTTGTTGATGATGAGTAATAACGGAATTGATGATTCACCTTGATGTGATGGTCAGTCAAATTTTTCTGTTGCCGATTGCATAAAAACTTTACGAATTGATGTAAAAGTCCTCTTTAGTGTTTAGCAGCGTTCCAAGAAAGTTTGGCCCCTGCTGGTATGAGTTTAACTTTCTTACCAAAAGGAACTTTGTTTTGACGTACCTGCTGTTTTTAAGTTATCTCGTTTAGTTTTGTGCGAACCAACATAAGATAAGATTGGTCTTAATATGAAAATTTCTCAAATTGTTAAATTGAGTATACTGCGGTTAAAGATTTTCCGTGAAAAGTTAGTGTATTTTGTGAAAATAGTCAGAACAATATTTCAGAAAAGTAAACTCAATATTAATATTTTACCCGTATGATATTAAATAATATTCAAGAAGGTAAGTACATAAGTTAATGTATTTAAATTATTTAAGTTAATGCACGCCGCAGAATCTCTATGGAAAACCTAGACAACAATTTGCACTCTGTTCTAACAAATATCAACTTCACATTGTATAACTTTAATACTCCTCCCTCAAAAAAAGAGAATAATTTAGAAATAAAAAGCGACTTCCACTTTTAGGTCATTAAAAATTGCCAATCCTTATGTAATTTGTAAACGCAATTTTGGAAAGCATTTATAAATTTAAAAATTTCAAATTTAATGGGAATGAAAAGTCCGTAATATCAACATTATTTATAGTTCTCTACTGTATTCTTTGTAGGCAAAAATATTATTATGAAGAAGTTTTTGTAAATCTCTCAACAACAATGCTTTTTTTTTTGTTAGCTGATCAGAAAACAATGATAATTAATGTTACCCTTTGCGCTCCTAAGTCAGACTCAGTCCGACATTAAAAATTTGCCGCCGTGGTCCTATGTCGGGTAGTGTACGACACGTGTTTTAAGTTGCCATATCATGTTTAAAATAGCGCCTTTAAACTTGGTCCTAGGATATATACTTACATGAATCATTTTAGTTATCAGTTAAATT
The DNA here is from genome assembly GCA_038373865.1 of Uloborus plumipes. Classification (NCBI taxonomy): domain Eukaryota; kingdom Metazoa; phylum Arthropoda; class Arachnida; order Araneae; family Uloboridae; genus Uloborus; species Uloborus plumipes. Next base: position 5,324 of record JAXGGA010014939.1, on the reverse strand, counting down.
TTAAGGCCATTTTGGGCATCATTCTTAGATAAATTTGTTTTTAAAAGTAGACCCCAATGGGTTAAATTTATTTTTTCAAATGTTAATGCACATTAACTAATAATGGCAATCACTGCCTTTATAATTGTACATAATAATTATAAATTTACGTTAAAGTGCACATTTTAATCTTACTACAAAAACAATAATAATAATTAGAAAAACACATACACATTTTTTCCTTGATAAGTACTTTTTTTTCTAAATTTAACTTAGACTGTTGCTGAAGACTATAACGAGTTTTTTTATTTACTGCGTATTTTTTTCTTTTTTGCTGTTAAAGACATTTTTTGGAGTTCAGAACATAAAAATAATAATAACTAAAACATAGCATCTAATTCACTATTTTCTTTCCTCCAGGTACTAGTGCTTTTAATGCTGGCTGCTTCCAGTTATGCCCAACTGCAGTTCGATATACCTATGGCCACAACGCGACTTGGAGATGATGGAACTTCGTCGATTACTCAGTACCATAGAGACGACGTAAGTACATTCTGGAGTATTTCTTTCTAAACCTTTCAAGGGCCGTAAACTTTGAGGTATAACCCATTCCGTATCCAGAGGGGGGGGGGGGCTACCCGAAATGTTTTACAATGTAAAACAGAAAAAAAGTTTTCCTTTTTTTTTTTCTACTTAAAATAGCAAAAAAAAGTTTTTTCCTTTTAAAACTATTAAACGAGTGAAAATTTGAAAAAGTACAAAAAAAAAAAAAAATAAATAAATAAATAAAAAAGACAATTTAAATTCTCATTAGCTGCAAAACATACTTGAAAACAAAACTCTCATTAGCACTTCCAGCTCTCTTTCCCAAATCAATTCAGGATCAAGGCGAGCTACTTGTCAGTTTGATCGGCGCCTCCCCCCCCCCCCATAAAACTTATAAAACTTACACCACTCAGATTTTTCCTCTAATCGCCGGGCCCCTAGCTTCCGACTAAGCTGAGATTGCTTCTCACTGCCCTGATTCAATTAAGAGGGTACTTTGTTGGTCCCCATTTACAAGCATTTGTAACCCTCGGGGATTTTAATAGCTAAACATGTCTTCAATCAACAAGACCACACAGAAACAGATACGTTCACAGGTCCTCTGCTTTGTTGGACACTCACCAATCTTAGACAAAAGTTACTTTAAAAAAATTCTATGAAAATACAAATGCTTAACAACCTTGAAAATTTTGTTAAATGTAGCTGTAAATCTTGAATTTTAAAGTTTCTAACACAAATGGGGGGGGGGGTGTATCAAGTTGTGCGAAACTCAGCTCCTTGATTAAAAAAATATTCTGCGTAATGCAAAAATCATTTTCCAGCTTTTTTGTAGCATATTTTCAAAAAAAAATTTTTGTGATTCACATGTTTCATTTCTGACTATTCATTAAAAACCTAATTCAGTATTTTTGAAATTACTTTGTAATTGATTCCTTTATTAATATGTTAAGCTCGAGAAAAAATATTACCTTACCTTTATTCTTTTCCGTTTTCTGCAGTACTAGTGATTGAAACAGAAATTGTCGTTATAAGTACTTTTTAATATCTATTTTTAATCTTTAAAAGATGTGTATTTCAAAGTTTTAACAATTTCGTAAGACTGTCCAATCAACTATTAAAACGTTAGAGACTGGAAAATGCAAGTGAAATGCTTCAAAGAATTTTAACTGTTCCAGTCTTTCAAAATCATTAAATACCTTTTTGAAACTCCTTTAAAAGTGCTTCCATCCTATTTCTTATCAAATAATTAAACTATGAATTAACTAAATGGCCAGAATGTTACTCTCTCGTTAATTATTTTATTATGAAAAATTTGGATGATTAATGACATTATCTGCATTTAATATTTAATTTGAAAAGTAATCAAGTTAGTATGTTAGATAAAAGTAGAAGCATGGCAGCCTTAATGCATATGGGAAACCAGTTGCGGTGCTTTCAAAATAAAATTGCAGCAGCTGTTTTAAAGTTTTCCCTAACATTAATACTGATCACTCAATAACATTAAAAAATAGAATTCATAAGCTATTTGTATACTCGCTAACCAATAAATTAATTTCGGACTAGAGGGCCTCATGTGGTCCTCAAAGGATTATGAAATACGAAGAAAAACTTTAGTCCTTTAGTGTAATTTTGATACACGATTTCTTTATTGCTCACTGCCCTAAAAAAATAATAGTAATAAAGCGTGTATTGGAATAAAACTCAAGAAAACTTCGGTAAAGATGTAAGGTTGTATAGAAAATGAACGTTTCAAAATGATAACTCTAAAAACCACTGAAAACAAATTATCATTTTGGTTCAAAGCTATCTTTCCACTTATAGTAACTTCAAAATTGTGTGAGAAGAATATGATGGCAAGAAAATTATTTTATTAAATGCAGTACAGACTTTGTACCAAACCATTGAACATTTAACTAACGCAGAAATATTTTTTCTTTTTTTAAAACATCTTTTATAGGTTTGACCATTTGTGACTTTCACATCACACAACCTTTTTACTGTAGCCAGTCAGCTATAAAGTGCTCCAGGCCGAACTTCGTTTCAAAGACAGAGTACATCAGCTCGAATGTCTCCAAATATTATTTTCATATTTAAACGCGCTGGAATTTGTCTAATATTCAAAATTCAGCAAAGAATTTGAGCTCTTCTGAGCTCTCATGGAAATTATGCTCTGATTTTAGGAATGGTGAGCTGTTTTACAACGCAGTACCATATTAAGGTTGACATTTGAGAGGTAGTTCTTACCCTTCCCTTTAAGGGAGGATACTTACTGCTTATGTTTTCAACCTGCTTCTTAAAAATCAAACGCTTCAAGAGACAAAAATGTGTTCTACATCAGTTTTGTAGAAGTTAATATCCGCTAACAGCGGTGTGCATAACGTACATCCAACCTGATGATTAAACACTTTGTGACTTTATATCTGTTGAGTTCAGGAGACATAGTTCAAAGATGCTTTTTTTATTAACTTATGTATAAAAACACAAAATGACAGAACTACCATCCTCGTAGCTAACTTAACAACAGCGCCCCGGCCGATGCAGTTACCTTGTATTTATATCCTAACAAGTTGCATATTCATGGCTTCAGTTCAGTTCATTTATAAGCAGCGACATCTTACACCTTAAATAAAAATAATCTGATCATGCAAATAAATAGTTTAAACTAAATGTACGTTCGAAAATGAAATTCCAACAAGTTACGTCTCTTTTCCAGAACCAGGGCAATTACGACTTCGGCTACAACGAAGGACACAACGAGGGCGGCACCTTCCGGCGCGAGAGGGGCGACGCCTCGGGGCGCAAGGTCGGCACCTACGGCTACACGAACAACGAGGGCCTGATCCGCATCGTCAACTACGTGGCCGACGAGAACGGGTTCCGCGCCGAGCTGAAATCCACGGAACCCGGGGTGGACGAGAAGGAGCCGGCCTCCGTCATCGTCTTCAAGGAGGACACGCCCACCTTGATGACCTACCCCGGCCCGGAGGCCGCGTCCGTCCCCGACCCCAACGGAAACATCCCCGGAATGCCGCCTGCGGCCCAGCAGCAGCCTCAGTACGCCCCCATGCAATATTCCAATGTTCCTCCTTACCCAGCAGCGGCGGCCTCGGCTCCCATTCCTTACGCTATGATGCCAGTTGCCGGTACTGTTCAGCAACCCGGGATGGTCAGAGTGATGGTCAATGCGCCGTTCGGTGGATATGCTTATTCGTACTGAGTGTTGTAGGTCTTTCGAAAATTGTATTTAATAAAAATGTTATGAATTGAATTATTGCCTTGTTTTGTTTATTTTTTCTTTTCAATTCTCTCGGAAATGTATCCCCGGGTAAATCGTGACTTACAGTAAAACATTAAAATAAATTTAAAATTGCTTTATGGTTGACTGCATTAAAATGGCAAGAAACGAATTTTTTTTTAACACCGAGTTCCCATGTTGCCTGGAATTGCCCAACAGCATCAGACGGATAAATTGTATAAATGTGAAAAAAAAAAAATGTTGGTGCAAATTTCCATACTACGTGGATGATTTTCTGTTGAAGTAAACTCTTATATTTGATTACCAATGCAAAAGGTTAGTAATTCTGATTTGGATTTCAGAAGGGTAACAAGTAGTGTCTCGCAGGAAATAAACAAAGCATTTGAAACGATCAGCATTTTTTTATGATCCTGAAAATCATCAAACCTAACACTGAATGTATCCTCAAAATAGGTGTAACATTTTCTCCATATATCATTGGAAAATTATTAAATTTGGGTTGATACTTTGAGTATTAAATTTAATGTTTTATTCTTTTTTCTCTCCAAAGTAGAGGGAAAGAAGCTGAAGTTTCATCATAAAAGAATGTAGATGGCCTACACTGGTTTAGGAAACTTTCTTTGTATTATCTTAAATTTAAATTACTTGAACGCCGGATAATAAGAGATGATATAACTAAATTCATTTGCTATTCTTCATTCCTAAGTAGCAAGTCATCATTGCTTTCCTTCCAGACATTTTAAAAAACACGCTCCCTAAAATACTAAAATCTTATGACTATTTTTCCTTTGGACAGCTATTGCATATTTCAATGTTGGGGAAACTTGTCATACTCTCCTCTTTCTTCTGGGAAAAGTTCGCAAAACATTCAGAGCTCTAATGCGTAGTTTGTTAATACAGTGAACTCTACAGTGTCACCAGCGGAGCAAAAGTCTCATTCTTCGGCAAGGAGTTTGTAATAAATAATTCGATGATACTTTTGAAGTTTTTTTCCCAAATTATTTCTAAGTAATGTAACAAAAGCAATTTAAGGATCTTCATTTGGGCAGCCATACCGAATTTTGTCCAATCTGATTTCTTAATTTTATTTGCAGAATTAACTTTTTTTTTTTAAATTTCATCACTCGTAGCTGAAACGATTGCAGATTAAGAATCCATTCTGCAGCATCGAAAGTTTCATTCGTGTCAAGCACAAAAATGCATTGCAAAGCATTGTCTGTAGCGTCACAGCTTTCGTTGGATGTCCGAAGTCAACGCTAAGTACTTTGCAATATTGTAGTTCAGACAATTTGTAAGTCAGCCTCCTGACACTTAATCGTCATAATATCATTATATTAATCAATTCAGGGATTTTACTTTTTATCAATAATTTTGTGATCGACATTTTCCTCTCAATTTTGGAATTTTTTCAAAAAGTCTTCGCGTGCCACTGTTACTGCTTTGCTGTGCCACATTGTGGCACGCGTGCCGCGGGTTGGCCACCCCTGATTTATGTGATAGTTTATAAAAGATGGCTGAAAATGAAAATTTATATGATTTTTTT